>SNQJ01S0069895.1:28120-38862 GCA_010110895.2 Picea sitchensis | reverse complement strand
GTGACAAAGTCAAGGAGGATTATTTAAATAATAAAGTAAATGGAGAACTTTCTAATTATGGAAAGTGGTTAGAAGTGGGTTAGCCCTAAAATAAGGAAATTGGGTTAAGATGGTTAAAAGGTAACCCATTGAGGAAGCTACATGAAAGTATAAATAAGAGGCAAGGATTTCTCATTTTAATCACACTTGAGCATATTGAATATCTATAGGTGACTGGGGTAACCAAAGGATATCTAAGCCGAATTTCAAAGGGAAGGTGAAGTAAAGAAGGCCAAAATTCAAGGGGGGATAAATTCTTTTGATGATGCTTTCTAAGGTATGTTATTTACAGGTCATCTCACCATTTTCGCAATAAATTTTTTTCTAGAATGATTCAGACCATGAAATTGGGAGACCACTGAGGAAACATATCCAAGTAGTTGTGGTACGAATTTTAGCTTGTGGGTCGTTGTATTTTTGGAGTTACACTCCGTGGAAAATAGGGTTTGTGGCTAGTCTTGAAACTAGTCTAAAACAGGGGTTTCGGGTAAAAACGTCATAACATCTTCATAACATATCTAAATTCAGTAAAACCAGATGTGTTGGTTAGATTACATTCTGTAGTATTCTATGTGGAATTTTTAGATCCATACAACGAATATTTTGTGTGAGGCACGCTCTACAAGTTCACTCTCTAGAATAAGCCATAATTCAACAAGGTATGCCATTTTTGCTATAACTCCTTTTCTGAGAGGTTCCAAGTGGTGACACCTAGAGGAATTGCATAAAAAACACTGAAGAACATTGTGTACTATTTTCAAATCTTTATTCATTACAGGTACATAATTATGATTATTTGAAGTTAGGGTTGTTGACTAATCCAAAATTATTCACGTGAGACTAAAGTAAAGTTTGATGAAAATTCTAGTCTCTTGTTGTTAAAGTTAAGGAAGGTTTGTAGGTATGTGATCATATACACCAAGTCTATTACATAATTACAAATCAGATTTCAATGATGAAATTGATGAGGGATTTTGGATGAGGTACATGTCGGGTACATGGTTGAGACAAGTAGTTGATGAGTTGGCACGTACATGAGGTGTATAGTTGATGATGTTGGTACATCTTGATAAGTCATAGTTGATGAGTAGTTGATACATGATTGGTACATATTTGGTACATGGTTGGAGGCACTTGTTAGTAGTATTGTTGACACATTGTTTATGGATGATGTAACATACTTGTATTGGTATATTATTAGAAGCACATATTGATCTTGGTGATGATTATGAGTTGTTGTGTTATGATTGGTTGATGCACATATTTGAGAGTTGTCTTGGTTATTGATCTTGGTGAGTAGATCTGATTTGGTTGATAAGATTGATGAGACGGGTTGTTGTGATAGGTTGTTTGGACAGGTTGTTGTGACATGTTATTTGTACAAGTTTGAGGCATGGTTGATGCACTTATTCATGGTACAGGTTGGGGTACAGGTTGGTGCATGGTTGATGCACTTGTTTATGGTAGAGGTTGATTACAGTTTGTTTGCTATAGGTTGGTGCATGGTTTATGCACTTGTTTATGGTACAGGTTGATTATAGGTTGAGGTATAGGTTGATGCATGGTTGATGCATAGTTCAAGTTATTGGTACAGGTTGTTTGGTGTAGGTTGATTGGTACATGTTTACAACAATATATCTCACAGTGATAGTGTGACAGTGGTTCCATCATTCTACTTATACGTCAGGGTGGTTGGATGGGGAAAGGACAGGTGGTTGTAGCCACCTTTTGGTTGTAGTCGGAGAACATAGGGGGTCGTAGCCTCCTTATGGTTGTGGCCAGAGAATTGGGGAGTTGGATCTTCCCTCAGGTTGTAGCCTGAGAAATTAAGGGGTTGGAGCCTCCTTCTAGTTGCAGTTGGAAAACAAATGAAGTTATTGCTTCCAATGAATGTAATTATTAAATACATATAAGAAAAAATCATTATGTGGTTTTCTCTCACTTTGGGTTTCCACGTAAAAACGTTGATCTACTGTGTATGTGTATGATTGCTCATTTGTTCATTGCTTATTTACTCTGCAACTATTTGATGATAATGCTACATTTATAGAACACTTGCATATTGTGGTTAAAAAGGATTAAATTGCTCTATTATTGATTCACCCCCCCTCTCAGTAATCTAACAAAAATTGTAACCCAGAGATTCCAACAAACTTGGTGATATATGAAGAGTGATATAATACACAAAATTGGAGTTCAATGATTAGAACCGGTATATGAAACAAGAATGGATGTACTTGGGATATAACGAGTTAATATTTGACTGAAACCCAGAAATACCAATGCATGCTATTTGTAGACTAAATATGTATTATTTCTCTCTCTAAATATTTGTTGGAGAAGTGTTGTTTGTTATGAGACTACAAACTTTTTTATTGATAGTGTGAATGTGATCATCATGCCACTATATTTATCCTTTGTGCCTCCCTTGTTTCTCTCCAATCCCAATTTCCAGATTTCTATTCAAAGTATGGATTTCACTTCTATAGGTTAAAAGAATCAATTGGCTATATGACTATTAGATGAAAGTTTAAGTAATTTGAAATTTCCAAATATGGATATTTGGGATCAGTTAGAATGCACTGTATATGAAACTGTAAATGTTCATTCAAATTTCACACAGTATTATTAAACTAGAGTTGTTTCACATATGTTTTCATTGATATCAAAGTGGTCATGGACATGGTTAGCTATAGTGAAATAACAAACAAGGATGAAAATAAAAGTGCGCGCAGTAAAAAAAGGTATGGCAGAAAGTATGATGCACAAACGGAGGAAGTCATGAAAGGATGAAAAAAATAGTGCGTAGAAGGATTGAAGGATGAAAGGATCAATGGTGCAGAAGAAGATCAATAGCTAGGAATTGATCGTAGATATGATTGGTCAATGACGAAATTCTTGGTGATAATAGATAAATGCAGTCAGATTGACAGAGGGATGACCTATGATGCAGTTTAGAAGTGAATTTTGATGGAGAAAAAATGCAACAGAGTAGATTGCAACAGATTTCCCTCTCCACGATTGCGAAGTGGAGTGACGGATGTGAAATGACTGCAGGGTGTCTTGAGCTAGTGCGAAAAACATCATAGTATAGTGTGATGAAACGAAGTCGATCGCTTGTCAATGGTGTATAAGAAAATATGTAGGGTACCTTGAGCTAGTGCGACAAACATCGCAGTGGACTACGACGAAACAAGTGGAAGTTCAATATTCAAGTAAGAGAGTCACTAGGGAATGCTCACGGTCTAGTGGGGTGACTAGGTGAGTGCACTACAAGGCAAGTGTGACAAGTTGAAAACTAGTGACTTGAATTTTGTGCTCTTATTCTATCTACGCATTGGGCACTCTATAAAACAAAATGTCAATGGATGCGTCAATTTTGATGAGTTGCAAAATTTGGTCACAAAATCGATCTTTATTTAATCATTGAAGGGATCAACGATGATCCTTTAATTTTTTTCGTAAAACAGGGAATATTTGGTCTATTTGATTTAGTCAAAGAATGTCCAGTTGTAACTGAACCAAAAATATTCTTAATTTAGACCAAAGTATGTCCAAATATAAATAACTGGACTTTGAAGTGGTCAATATATGTCCACAATATAATTCTTAAGAATCCACATACATAATTTAGACATAGTTATGTCCACATATAACTAACTAGACTTCGATTTGGTCAAGATATGTCCACAATACAACTATTATACATCCACATACAATTAGTTGAACTCAGGAAAATATATTATAAATAGGGATGTTCGTTGATCAAGTATTTGTTGAGGGGAAGAGAAGAAAATGCTCCTGTAACTTTGAGAAAAATTAATTGTGTAATAAATTAAAAAAAAAAAAATTGAATTCAGAGAGGCAGGGTGGTGCAGGAGAGAGGATTGTTGTCCTCACTATGAAGGTTGGTGCCTAAGAGGATTGGTTTCCTCATCATTTGTAATATGTTGGTGCATGAGAGGATTGGTGTCCTCATTATTTGAAATAGGTGGGTTCCTGTCGAGATGAAAGATTATAAATTGCAAGTTGGTGCTTGCATAAGAACATAAAGAAAGATGTTTTGTGGTTTTCTCCCGCATTGGGTTTCCTCGTAAAATTTCTAGTGTACTGTGTTTTCTGTTTTGTTTTGATTTCTACATGCATTGATGATTAAGTAAGAACTTAAAAATAATATGAAAGCCTTAAAGAAAAGAAAATTGTGAAAATTGATACAATACTGATTCACGCCCCCTTCTCAGTATTACTATGAATCTCAACAACAGATCAGTGAGCTCAGGAATCCAACATGGCTAGATACCTATGTTCTTCCTTGGGTAATGCATTGTGATGGTGACCAGGCTTGTGTTTATTCATATTTCCTTTCTCATAACTGGAGAAAGCTTCCTCCAATGGATGAAAAAAATAATGCAGTTAGTATACTTGTTGAAATGGAGCTTGTTTGCAACAATGTCGAAGAGGCGAAGCTAAGGTACTTGTCATCTAGTGAGTGGGTTGAAAAGTCATCCATGAATTCTATTATAAAAATCATGGCAGTAATCATTATTGCAAATCCTATGACTCTAGGGATATTTCCTTGAAAGGGAATATTTGATCTCATTTTGAGAAATCTTTATGAGGACAATCAATCATTATGGTTCTTGCTAAAGTAATCAGGGAAAAACCACAGATGTGTTAGCAACTACATAATATTGCATGATTACATATTATCACATTACACCTATAACGAAACACTATATATGTATGATTTATCTTACTGTTTAGGTTGGGCACTTGGATGAAGTCAAAGAATTATAAAAAATAATTCCAATAAAATATCAATGCTACTATATGGATTTGTATACTTGGTGACTGCATAATACATAACAATACCGATTTAGTAGAACAAGTATCAGAACAAATTTTTGAGTTAGACTTTACAAAAGTTACACATTATGCACTTCTCTTAAACGGTTATGTTGTAGTGGGTAGATATGATCACATTGAAAACCTAAAAAAAATGATGAAATATAGTGGGGTGAAAAGGATACCAAATGCAATTGGATTGAGTCCAATAAGAATGTGCATGCATTTGTTGCGGGAGACATGTCACAGTCACATGCAAAAGATATTTATACTAAGTTGGATAGATTGTCTTTGGATATGAAGGCAATGTGGTATGTTCCAATGCAAGTTTTGCACTAACGTAATTGGAGGAATTCATTACTCTCATGTAGCACTCATGACATCACATGTTTGTTAAGAAATAAATATATTGTAAATAATTTTGTAGACTATTTTTTATTATTCAACTTTTATGCCTTGGATAACCCATATGATTGTATTAACTGTAATAAGTCTTAGGACAGGCGATGGTTGTTCATGGTGTTTTTTTACATGCATCAATTTCAGGAAAGATGCATATTATACATGACTATATGAAAGATCTCAAAACATTGAATGAATCACTCAGGGTAGTGGCCTGTCAGGATTGCCACCAGAATATTAGACTAAGGAATAATGTGTCTGATTACATGTTTAAGCCACGGATTGTCAGAGCCCCTGTTGATTTTCTTATTGGATGGTATGAAGAGTATATTACTAAATTCAAAGAGGTATCAAGTAATTTGACCCTCTAACCTTGCAATCATTTATACAAAATATTCTTGTATGCAAAACCTAGTAATAGATAATATTACTTAACTCACAAACTTAATAAAACAATTACCTTTTAAGTGCTTATTACAAATTGTAATAGGCATGCCTATATTCTTTATTGAAATTCTACAACACCTCCCAAAACCATTAGATAATATGAGACATTGCAATGTAACAATCATACTCTTTGTTGGCTCTAAGGTCATCCACTGCACACACAATGAAATATGAAATGTTATATTTGTTACAAATTTGAAAATTCTACAAGATATTTGTACCAACAACAACCATATGAAAAAATTGCATAGATTTTTATTTTTTATTTTTCTTATCATTGATGAGACAAACATATGACCAAATGAACATAAGAGAATGAAAAAAATAATGGGAATCAAGCAAATTTCCTTAAAGTTTAATAATCTTAGAGAAAAGTGAAGCAAGACAATTTTTTTATTCTCAGTTAGCGTGGAACCAGGAAATGTTTGCATAAAAAAGAATACCAATTGACTAACATTGATACCAAGAGGGATTTCAATTATGTTCAATTAATCATACTAGGTATACCTAAACCTAGGAAAATTGTATAAACTAGAATAGATCCATCTTTAACCTCAGATATATTAAGCACTCAGATGAATTAAAAAATTCAAGTGAATCTCTCAATGTTTCTGGATAGAGAGTTAAGATGGATCTACGCTATTTTGCATGAAGTCATGTATTTTGTGGGTTAGAGCTCACATGAAGACATAAAAGTCATCTCTCCCGCAACCAAACTATAGAGCACCTTTCTTCTCTCAGCGCAACAAAAGTTTTTTGGTTGGATTTCATTTTATATTTCATAATTTGATTTTTATATTGATATAAAAAAATGTATGTAGCCCAATAGAGTAGCTCAAATGGTTGATAAATTTGAGCTTCATGTAGGAGGTCTTGGGGTCAATCCTATGGGATGGTTATCTCCGTTGCATGCCTTAATATCCATGAACGATCAAGAACCATAATCAGCCCCAACGGATTTACAATGGGTGTCATCTGCAAAATGTGGAGAAGTGCTTGAGGGTAAAACAATGGTTATGGAATTTCATTAAAAAAATGAGAAACAAATTGGTCTTTGTCCAGTACAATCCCCAACACTAAATTGATAATTTCAATATAAACATTGCAGCAAGTAGTGACAATTAAGCTATTAAGTAGGATAAGGTTGATAAACATTATATTGGAGTTGAGAAAAATGAATCATTTTTTATAAAATACTTTTCAATTCTTAGACATTAATAGAAGAAGTAGGGACTTCTCGTTCACATGACTCCTGGCTTGTCACTTTTTTATTCATGTTAATGTTCATCATCTAACATCCATATAATTTTGTATTATGTATCATCAATATCATTTATGTTGAAATGAGTTATTAACAAAAGTTTTCAATATGTATAATGTAAACTTTCATCTTAATGAAAAATATCATTTTTCCAAAACTTTGTGTATTATTTTATTTACCAATTTTTCTTAGGTTTAAGTCCTCTATGGTCATGCCTACACCACCCAGTTGATTTCCAATCTTGTTTGTATTTTTTTTTAAACAATGGTGCATCACAAGATCCTTTTACAATTATAAAGTATCAGTTGTAGAAAGGAACACGACACATGAAAATAATAATCATTTTCCAAAAATTCACTTACATCCACGTGGAAAATATCTAGTAGAAAGGAACACGACACAAGAAAATAATAATCATTTTCCAAAAATTCACTTACATCCACGTGGAAAATATCTACTACAGTCAATTCCTATAGTAATTAATTACGACTATATAATTCTTTATTCATTATAGTTTAATGGATGATAGCCAAATTTTCTTATAGAAAATTTAAGAAATGAAAGATCCATGGAACACATGCAAGAAAGACAAGGCAGAGGTGTGTAAGTGCTTGCTTGGATGCAAAATTAATACATGTATTACAGAATTAAAAATTATAGAACGTATAAGAGTTCACTTGGCCATCGAATAACACTAAGGGAAAGCACTTTCCATAATGATGACCTAGATTCAAACACTAAGTTGGAAAGTGCATTATTCTCACGTAAATGCAGTGAGTGTGTTTCCAGGTTTCCCATACCAAATTTAAGATAAGGGAACCCATGCAAGCAAGAAAAGCTCACACAAATAAAAAAAATAAAGTAGTACAACGGATGGTTGAATGTCAATATTTTATAGATATATTGTAAACCACCAAGGAAGAATGTTTCCAGGAAAAGAGATAGATAGATGAAAATTGTTTTACACAGGTGAATGAGAAGATGTGTCTGTGTGTTTATGTGTAAGAGAGAGAGAGCTTATTGCACTCACAATTTATTTATGGAAGCCCACTCAAGTTTTTTTTCATTAAATATGGAAATCAAGTTTTTCAGAATCAATTCATGAAATCCTTCCATGAAAGCATTGATCTAAGGACGAATCATTGTTGTGAGTCGATCTTAGTGAAAAGATTGACATATTCATGTTTATTTTCCCTGGTAACTCTAATATTGCGACCACTAGGAATCAACTCATGGTCAATAACCTATAGACAACAAAAAACTCAGTTAGTTCCAAAAATATGAGATACTACAAACCATAGCATAAACCAATTGAAAGTATGATTACCTCTTCCCTCTCATACAATATCAGTTTCTCTTCATCTGCAGACATGCTAAATGTAAGATCAGGTATGTCCCTTAAAACCCTAAAAAAGACCAAAAACAAACCAGAAACCCTGAAGCAAGCAAATTGTCCATGATCCCTCATTTTCAATGGATTAGAGTGTTCAAATTCAGAAAATGGCTTTAAATTTTCCACCAAAAAAAATCCACCCACAAGCGCCTCTGAAAATCATCGGATTTGATGGATTTTTCGAAGGAATTTCCTTAAGGAAACCTTAATTGCTTCGTGGTTGTGGTAAAACCGGGAAGGAATTTCCTTAAGGAAACCTTAATTGCTTCAAGGTGGTTGTGGTAAAAGTCCTGGGGGGGGGGGATCCTTATAAATAAGAAATAAATACAAGCCAAAATTTATGCCAATTTAAGCAATCAAGGCATAGAGAAAAATCCAGTCGACTGAAGCCTTCATTTGTGCAAATGAGAATGAATTGGGCATTAAACTAAAAAGGAAAAATGGGAAGAGATTGATGAACTTACCTATGATAATTAGATGCACATTTTTTACTGTAGATGATAGATAAACGATGCTCAAGAGATCCAGTGCTTGCAATATATACTCAACTTTCAAACCCCTTCCCTCAGACCAACCCCCAAAACCCTTCTCCTCAACCAAATCACATAGAAAAGAAACCAATTCTTCACCAATTGTCTCTCAGACCCCCCAAAACGCCCATCTTCCCGCCCATGCCGATCTTTTCAACCAAATCACATAGAAAGAAACTAATTGTTCACTAATTTCCTCTAGACCCCTCCAAAATACCCCCCTTCCCTCCCATGCCAAACATTTGGCACTAACTTCACCCTTCCAGGTTTCACAATGGCTCCATGCCTGTCACTCAATTGGTTGTCAAATCAGGGTTCGAACTCGCGCCATGGTATGACTATTGTATGACTATCAAGAGTTGGTCGATGTAATTAACTTGATATATATATGTAAAGTTGTTATAGGCCTATGGTTTTCAATCTCATAGGGGATTTCATAGGTGAATCAAAAATATGTTACAATGTGGATGGAAAAGGAAATTACAACTTGAGTTGCTCCAAAATAGCTAGGATAAGGTGAAAATGAATAAACAAACAAAATTAAACTTTGAGGATGTCGAAGACCATAATATTTCTAAGTAAGAGGGAACGCAAGTTATGTTGTTATTTCAAGTCATTGACGAAAATACTACTAATTCATATTCATGTAGTTGTTATCTAGTTGTATTTTTTGTCCTTGGACTAAATTATTTGTTTAAGTTAGTCATTTTTAGTTGTCACTTAAAATTTCTCAAATTTGGTAGTATAAAACTGTCGTGACTAATATTTTTGGTCACATAGTCACTAATTATCCATATTGTGTTAGTTTCCTATTCTTGTTCTTTCATTGATAAAAGTTCCTCTTGTTTCTTCATTGGTAAGATTTCATATCCTAACTCTTTTAATATTTCATGTCAATAGTTCCCTAGTTAGAGTTCCTAACCAACATTTTCCAGTCAAAGGTTTTTCATCAAAGTTCTTGCCAGTCATATTTCCTTCATCAAAGTTCTTGTCCATCATAATTCAATGTTGGAAAAGGTTCCTTTGTTGGTTAGAGTTCCTATTGATCATATTTCCTTTATAGTTAAAGTTCCTCCTGAACCTTTGATGGAATGTATTTATCTTTCTTTCCTCTACTGAAAATGAATTAACTCTAAGTAATTGTAGGGAATATATTGAAACAAAAATATTTCAAAAGCAATTTGAACATTTAGACAAGCTATATCCAAAAACCAAAATCATTCAATATTGGTCAAGCAAACGACCATAAGATTTCTTATACTCTCTATAGGAAACAATGTTTGCCCCAAACATAGTTACCAACTTAACGAGAACTCTACATAGTTCTCGTTTTTTGGGGGGTCAAGTTTTTTACCATGTTTTTAAAAATGGAGCTACCGGTAGCACCCCCCTCCCTTTTTAGGTGGTTTTTTGATATTTTAAATTTTCTGATACAATAGGTTTCCACTTTTTTTTTTAAATGCTTATTTTTTCATTTATTTTCAAATTGTTTAAAAACAAAAAAATAAATCTCAAGTGTGTGTTTTCATCTATTTTCAAACTTTTCTATGTTTTTTTTATTATTCAATGGTGTTTTTAATCATATTTTCATGCTTCATCCAATGTTTAAAATGTTGTACACCATTTATTTCTTTTTAATTAATATTTTTTTATATAATTATGTGTCCTTAATTAAGTTATGGTTCCATACTTTTTAAATATAGTGGAAAATATCAATTTTAACACATTTGTTTACCTTTACTTCAATACATAGAAAATATTTGTATTTAAATAACACTATTTTTAAATATTTAGAAAAAAAACATATAATTCATTTTTTTATCAA
>SNQJ01S0069895.1:0-20140 GCA_010110895.2 Picea sitchensis | reverse complement strand
TTTTGAATCATCTTGTACTTGAACATTTAAGTGGGGTAAAAGGAGGTTTCCCCCTCGAAGAGGCTTATTATATGAAATTATCTCTTTTTCAAGGCATTGAGTACTTTTTCCGAGGTTTTTCTATGCTATATTGATATTTGGTTTTTAACACCATGTCTATCTGAGGCCTGTAATTACTGAATTTCCCTAGGGGGAAACCAATTCATCCAACCTCCCAAGTCAAAAACCAGTGTTTTAGATATCTAGTCAGATAGCATAATTGAGCAGCTGAAGTGGAATCGCCCCATGGGAAAAACAATTCGCCCAGGCTTCTAGACCCTCTAGGACTGACACAAGACAATCAAAACAGATTTTAACCGAAACGACAAGTGGAAAAATAGAAACAAAAAAATCAGTGGGCCATGAAGTATGACAAATCTGCATCTCATGTCATGGATGTGTTGCATGCCACCTTACCCGAGGTGGGTGTTTGGAGAGCTGGAGATGAGCCTAGTGTTGCATCGTCCATTGGAGATCATTGCAGATCTGGGACCAATATCACCTCTAAGTCCACTGGTGCACTTGTTGTCGGTTCTGTGGGTTGGTGAGAACCATGCAGAGAGGAGAGCAGTTGCAAGATTTGTGACCCCTTCCTATCCAGGACTTCCAAGCGGAAGCACGGGTTGTCCACATCCTCACGAACCTTGAACACTAGGTCCTGCAGAATTGCAAGGTCGTCTTGGAATTTTGCTCAAGTCGCACAGTCTGAGCAGGGGTAGGGTTGTTCCAGAGGCTTCTCATGGAGGGTGAAGGTACCTTCACATGGAGACTAGATCGATGGCGAGTGTACGGGTGATGGCACAGGAGCTGTTTTCTCGAGAAAATTGGGAGGGACGACCAGGGTGAGTTGCGAGGAGGAGGCCAAATCCAGGATAGGCCCTAGGGAAAATCCCAACGAATTCCCCAGGAGGTCGAACCACTCAACTCTACAAGCCCAAGGCGAGGAGAGAGGTAGGAGACCACTGAGGCTCTGAGCAGACTGTCCCGAAGAGGAGGTCAAGGACGACGACGAGCTATGCGAGGGTGCAGGGGCAGGTTGGGGTCTAATTTCCATGCGCGACCAATTTTGGTGCCAATACGATCCGCGCTTGGACTTTCCTCGCAGTCTAGGCATGATCGGAGCAGGGCATAGGTAAGCAGGCACAAGGAAATGGATAAATTGATCGGTGAGCACTAGAGGAGGGCGTAGACCATGGAATGGATCTTGCAAGAATGAATAAGGGTGAAGAAAATGCTGGTGAGCTCCATGGTTTGAATACCGCTGGGGAGGGAGGACACACACTCGCATAGGTGACCAGAGTAATGGCGGATCCATCGATCGGACGAGAGGCCATAGCAAAGCACACTTGAAGGATTAATGGTGCTCTGATAGCAGTGAAGTGGTTTTAATTCCATGGTGTGGGAAGGGGGGAGGGGAAAGCGCTCGTCACGTGGTCAGTGCCTCGCTGGTAGGCGCCAGTCCCATCCTCGTGGCACCTGTCCTGCACTAACACCCCATCCAAGTTTTTTTTTTTTAATTATTGTTTTCCGGGGAAATTTTAATTTTTTTTCATTTCTTTTTAGTTTTTCTTTGTTTTTCACCATTTTTTTTTTCAAATTTGGGTTAAGAAAAAAAAATAGTAAATAAATTTTCAAGTGACCATTTATGATCCATTTTTTTTTTTATTTGTGTCTGGATTTGTTGTCAAGGCCACAATTTCAATTAGGTCTCAATTAGCTGCAATTTTAACGTTTAGAAAAAACATTTTTCTTTAGGTAGAGTCATGTTTTTCTTTAGGTGTTGATTTTAAGGTTTTTCTAAGAAACTATTTTATGTTTTAAGGCCATGCTTGAAAAAAATTGTAATTTTGACCCGATTAGAAAAACTGGTGCTACCAGTTGCACCACTTTTTGATTTAGGGGTTGATTTTAAAGTTTTTTTGAGCAACCATTTGATCATTTAAGCCCATTCTTGAAAAAAGTTGTAATTTTGACCCGATTACAAAAAATGGTGCTACCGGTAGCACCACTTTTTGATTTGGGGGTTGATTTTAAAGTTTTTTCGAGAAACCATTTGATTATTTAATCCCATGCTTGAAAAAAGTTGTAATTTTGACCCAGTTACAAAAAATGGTGCTACCGATAGCACCACTTTTTTATTTGGGGGTTGATTTTCATGTTTTTTATGCAAAAATATGGGTTTTAAGGGCTGGAGTTCTCGTTTTGAGGTCACAGTTCTCATTAAGTTGGTAACTTTGTTCCCAATGCTTCTTAGAGTTTGATGCATTAATAAATATGCCAATGCAATCCTTAGAAAAAATCCAATTTTTTCTTTCCCCCTATATGTACAAGAATAGAATACTGAAAAAGTGCCCATTGACTAGTTATCGGTTATAATGTTGTGGTGGAGAAAATTATTGACTCTTACCTTAACTACTTTTTAGGCTATAGTTTAACCCAAATCATATGTTGCTAGCACATGTAAAAATCATGGGTGGTACAACAAACTTATTTTCATTGACCTCAAAAGTATAACAACATTTTTTTCTAGTTGTATTCAAATTATTGTCGGCACAACTATAAATAAAACCCTAACCTTTAAATAGAACCTTAATAATTCTAATAAAAGGTCATTAGAAACAAGATTTAAAAGTCACGTGAGAGAAAAAAGACATTTTATTTTGTCGCTCATAGTTACTTCATCAAAAGATCTTGTTAGTCATAGTTGCTTGAAAAAATTCCCATGGGTCATAGTTCCATGTTTCAAAGTTTTAGGAATGGAAAGTTCTGTAAAACTAGGATCTACAGGATCTTTGATTTATCAAATTTCTAACCAATAGTAGGATAGGAGCTTTGCTAATGAAGGAACAAGAGGAATTTTGAAAAATGAAGAAATTTAGTCGATGAAGGAAAAAAAAACAAGAACTCTATCAAAGTTCCTTCGTTAATGAGAGTTCTTATCAGTCATAGTTCCTAAGTTCCCTATAACTATGACCAATAATGAAACGTTATTCATGGTTCCTAAGTTCATTAGAAATACGAATGTCAGGAACTTTAGTCATAGTTACTATGGAACTCTAACCAATGTTTTGTTGGTCGAAGTTCCATCATTAAATTTCTTATCGATCATAGTTCCTATAAGTCATACTTCCTATCAGTCATACTTTCTCGATAAAATTTTATGTTAGTCATAATTCCTTGGTCAAGAAATTTCACTAGATATCTGACCAAGATTCATCAATCATAATTCATGTTAATTATAGTTTCCTTACCAATTGAAACTTTGACCAATGTCAAGATAAGAACTATGTTGACAAAGTAACAAGAGAAACATTGACAAATGAAGAACTCTGATTGAGGAAGGAACTCTAAAAAGAGGAATAGAAATAGAAACTTAGTCAAAATTCCTTTGTTAGTCAAATTTCCTATCAGCCAAAGTTATTGAGTTCCCTTGGAATATAACTAATAAAAACTTTGACCAATATTTGTCAATGAAAATTTCTTCATCAAATTTCTTATAAATCATAGTTCTCGTATATCTAATTCCCTGTCAGTCATAACTCTTCGATTAGAGTTCTTGTTGGTCATAATTCATTCATCAAAATTATTATAAGTCACATTTCCAATTAATCATATTTCATCGATCTAGGTTCCTTTGTTAAAGTTCTTGTTGGTCATATTTCCAACATCAAAATTCCTTTGTCAAAGAACTTTAAGCAATGATAGAAATTTAACGAAGGAAACTTTGGCCAATGGATAGCCACGCTTGGAGAGGGTGTTCCATTAGGGAATGGATGTATGGATATGAAAGAGGTTCCATCTACCATTCACGTTGGATGTTAGTGATAGGTTGATATTATGTTCAAAGTAGGGAAGTATAAATATTATTCAACACATAAGAATTCATTTTGTTCACCATAAAGAAAATGAAAAGTGTGATAACCCATACATATTTGTATTGAAAGTGGAATCCATGGATATAGCATTGTAGTTTGAATGTATCACCATCATGGAATGCATATAATGTTTTTTATATCTATAATGATTGATATGTTTTGCATAATATCTTTCGTGTGGTCGAAAAAACTAGAAACTTAATTGTATGGACTTATGTTAGATCCTTTCATTCTTCACGTATTCAATATTTCTAATATTATGGTAAATGTTTTTAATATTATGGTAAATGTTTTTAATATGTTTTCTTGTCATTAATCTAATTCCAGTAACTCCTATGAATAACTCGTCAGATTTTTTCTTCATATTTTTTTCACAAACCATTGTATTAATAAAACTATCTTAAATGATTTTTTCAATACTAACTCAGATATCCAACTCCATAATGTCCTTCCACTTGCCCATTTATACAAATTTGAAGATATTGGAGATCAACACATATGAAATTAAGTTTTTATAAAGATTTTTCAAGGTAATAAATGGTTACAAATTAGCTACACAAAAAAATAAAAAATGGATAGATATTTATTTTCATAAATTTGAAATTAATGTACCAAATCCATTAATATAATGATGCACACTAGTTTTAGTGTTCTCTAATATTCAATGTTGTATTGCAATCCATTTTATGTTCATTCTACCATGAGTAGTTATTGGAATGAAGAGTATGTGTGGACCATATGAAATTGTGCTTGGACAAAATCATGCATAATGTTAAGCGAACCATGATAATTGTTTGCAAAACCAAGTGTTTACAAAGAAGTGGTCTAAGTGAAAATGTCTCTAAGGGAATATAGGTGGTAATAACATGAACGTTGAAGTGGTCAATATTGTGGTTTTGAAGTGTGTTTTCAAGGGTGATATAGGTGGTTTTGGTGACAAGTTCCATACAGAAACAATTGAAGACCTTATTATTTATTGTGGTTTTTTTAAGATTAGATAGTGTCATAGAAGTGTGATTTCTCTTTTTACTTTTTATCATTGTGAAGATGTCACCAAAACCACCTATATCACCATTAGAAACACATTTATATCACCATTAAAAACAAATTTGAAATACAAATTGTTTAATAAAGTCAATAATAAAAATAAAAATAATAATAAAAATAAAAAACACTTAAAATCTAAATTATAATGGTGAATAAAAATAAATACTTAAAAATATTTATTTATATAATATAAATTTTGTTGAACCATGTACATTTCCTTGAAACTTCCCTTTAACATTATTGGATCGTGTTTAAAAAAAGGAATTTCGAAACCTTTGTAAAGAAAATCTAAAATCTAAATATTATAATGGTGGATAAAAATAAATCCTTAAAAATATTTATTTATATAATATAATTTTTGTTAAATAATGTATATTTTTTCATTTTTTAAAATTTAAAATCTAAATATTTTTTCACTTTTTACTGATAAAGTTTATAGAGGAAACACATGTTCTTAATCATTAAGTCCACTCAGACTATATAATGGTGGATAAAAATAAATCTTTAAAAATCTTAAAAATATTTTTTTTTTATAATATATTTTTTGTTATTTTTTTATTAAATGATATACATTTTTTCATTTCCTTGAAGTTTCATGGTTTCTTATAAACCCTCTCATTTCCTTGAAGCTTCATTGTTTCTTATAAACTCTCTAGCTCTACATCATCAAGTCCATGCCTAAATTTAAATAATTCTTACCCTTATCTACACCTTAATTAATCTCAAGGTTCTATTTTTGTCAAATTAAGTCCAAAATTAATTCATTGACATCAACGGATTATGTTTTCTATTGATTCCATTGTTTTATCATTAATTAATAGTTTTTTACAATTTGGATTTTATGATACATCTTATCCCTTTCTAAGGTGGATTATGGTTGTAGAAAAATCTTTGTTACCCAATATTACTCATGTGATCATTCTCGTAGTTAACAATATGAACTAAAGAACGTTTAAATTAAGAAACAAAGTTCATTACTAAGAATGGAGCTCTTGTGCTTAGCGGCCTAGGGTTTTTCCCTAGACGTTCTCTAAGGATTTCTCTCACCCTCCTCATGTTCTTCCATACCTTTACATGATCCCCAATGGCACCAGTGGGGCCTGCATTTTCTTTTGTTGTCATTCTAAGCCACAAGTTTTTTGTAGATCGCCCCCTGGTGTGCAATATGTAAGTGAATGAAAGAATGGTGTTTATTTTCCTTTGAGCAGCCATTATTTTAAGGATGCAGTTCTGAAAGAGCCTTTTTCTCGCCCTCCTTCCCCATCTTCTTTTCTGGTGTAGTGTAACACACCCACGGTGGGGACTCAAATTTTATCTCTTCTTAGGAGACTTAATACCCTCATTCGAGGTCTCTATTCCATTATGTTCTTCCTGATCTTTCCAGCCACAATCCCCATGCTCTGAAACGAGCCCAGAGATGGAAGATATCCTCTCCCAAGTTCTTCAGGTTCTTTCATTCCCCTATACTTTTGTATGATCGCGGGCTATGACCAGACGCCAAGACAACAAGCGCTAAGACGACCACCACGTGAATCCTTCGAAGTGGCAAACCTCTGAAGTTCACAATCCGATGCCTCGTGTCCTCGAGGATTTCGACGGCCCTGATTTACTTTGAGACTTCGACGTTCGGGAGTTTCAAACATTCCTACACCTTTTTCCTCCAAAGTACTTCGTACCCAGAATTACAGATCGAGCACCACACGTCCCTCGTGATTGACAGTCTAGACAGACTCTGTCACTCCGCGTATTTCCAAAGGAACTCACGGCTAACCTCCTCTTAATACCCGAGTGTGTGACACTCCGAGTGGGGCACCGAGCATCGTCGTCACTCGACACATGGGTCCCCACATACTCTCGACGTAATACCCACATTCCCTCGATCGAATGGTCGAGAGGGGTCCCAAAGGATCCATAGATCCACAGTTCACATTACTTTGCTACTTTGTTCTTCGGGAGTTCTGGCATTAATAAGCCTCTATTCTCCCGAAGAAGTCAATATCGGATTGACTACCCAATAGATCTGACGGTCGGGATGGCTCCCAGGCATCCTTAGATCTAAGGCCCAAATTAACTTCGGGACTTTGGGGATTTTACCTCCCTTATGACGAACTCACTCAATGCGTCGAACTTGCAAAGTCCAAAGGACTCAAGGGGTTAACTCTCACGCTCTTTCCCATATCCAATGGTCACGACAGACCTTGGATCTTCTTGAGAAAATCTCGTTTGTTCATCTTCCAAACAAAGGAGCCTTCCCTTTTGATACTTCAATATCGCTATTCTTCCTAAGCTTTGTTATCTCTGAAAGGATTAAGAGCTATGTGCTCTTTTTCTGGAACTTAACACTTAAAAGAATTCTTTTGTGCACCCCTTGCGCTCATTCATCAACTCTATAACTTAAGAGGTTCTCGGTCTCTGCCCGCCTCGCAGAGAGCCTATGCATACATGCACTACCTCTCCCGAGCTTAACAGATTCCTTCCTTCAGGAGGCTCAGAACGACTGGGAGTGTCGACATGAACACGTGAAACTATGCCCAATATCGACGAACTCACAGTTCATTTCTTTTAACTTGAGCCACCATAGGGCTCAAGCATTTACGTGTACAATCCAGAGAATTCCTTATTTTCTTAAATACACAATTAGGCAGAATTGAAGGGATACTATATAACCGTTAAGAAAACATGTCCACCCCTGCAACATTCATAGGATATCCAACTTTAATTCACAGTTACTACTTAAATACACAGGATATGAGATTACTTATCTAGTACAGATGGTAGCCAACTAACTGACTGTGGGTGTTCATCCTTCCACTAAACCATAGGCTCGGAGTCATTCATTCTTAGTGCTCTAGCCACCCCCGTGCCAAGCCATGATATCACTAGGGAATTTATGCCAATTCTCATCGATCCTTTCTCTTTCGCATCTGATGCTTCCTCAACATCAATCTCGCGGTCTTCCGCTCAGGTCTTGTTCTCTGCATACTCTCAAAGATCTCTCTCTCTGTCACGACCTCAACGAGGTTTATCAAATGCTTTCTCCACATCAAGCTCATGGCCCTCTTCTCATTCCCTGCTGGAATATTTCTCGCATTCTCCACTCTCCTCTTTACATTCCCTCATGTGCCTTGCACACACATCCCTCCTATCATGTTTCTTCTGTCAGAAGGAAACCCAGATCAATCTAGGTCTGTCGAACTCTGTGGTACTTCAGGTTGACCTTCTGCAACTAGGCCATGCTTCCATTCATGGGGATGGTTGAGGGTTCAACCACCGGTCCTTTTCTTATTAACTGTTCTCTTATCGTTTTCACATTCGTTCCTCCAGTGATATCATGGCTAGTACTTTCAAGGATTCACCCCCATAGTCAGTTATTGGCAATTAAACAATAATACATTTACAATTTTCCCATGCCAGAGCATGGTAATCATAATTAATGATTAATTACAAGTTGGGGGAAACAAGGGTGTTACATGTAGGAAGCACCTACTTTAACCATTCCAATGGGGCCAGATGCAGATGCAAATTTGGTCAAATATCACGATTTTGTTTGTTGTTTTAATGGATTTTATTCTCGATTAGCCAATATTCAAGCATGGATGTCCAACTCTTGGTTGCATGTGATTAAACAAAAAACCTTCATCTACTCCTATATCTATTCCTATGTAAAGGGTTTCTTCATTGTTGAGTTTGATATTGCTGAAGACGGGGATTTGATTCTCAATTTAGACTTCTCTTTTTTGGGAAACTCGAGACTGTACATGAAACCTTTGTCTCCTTCCTTCAATCCTTTGATTAATATCCAGCTGAATAAGCTGAGGCACTAGAACAAATAAAACCACCAGATCAAGACAATTTCAGACTGGTAGGAATAGCATGGATTCCAACAAATGCAAAAGAAGTGTGGATGAAGGTAGGAAAGAATAAGAAATCTCCATCGACATCTCAAGTAGTGATTACAAGAAGTTGGACCCACAATCCAGTATAATTATTTATGGTTTTTGTTTTATATTATGTAAAAATTTGTACGAAGTAAGAAATTTTGGAATGTAACTCTTAGTATCGGGCAAACTTGGGGCGCACAAAGTTTTTTAAATGAATACAAATTCGGTTTAGATTTAAAAAAAAACGTTAATTAAGAAACTATGGTGGGCATGAGCTATGGAATCAAACAATTGAGAACGTTGTTTCTAATAGTACTAGTGGAAATACAAGTTACTCTTCAAAAACCTTCCAAGAAATTACTGATAAGTTCATTTCTAAAATAATATAATTACTCTTATTAAAAAAATTATTATATATATATATATATATATATATAATTATGTTAATATATTATAATTCTAAAATAATATATATATATAATACTTAATGTAAGAAGATATTTTTTTTGAAACATAACAATGTTTTTATTAATAAGTTTATGTTTCTTAAATAATATAATTTTTTAATTAATAAATTTCATTTTAAATTTATCAAATATTATTATAATACATTATACTTTATTATTCTTATGATAATATATTATTTGTATATAATTTTAACATAAGTCGAAATATTTATCAATAAATTTCATTTTAAAGTTATCTAATAGTATAATAATGGTAATGGAGATGATTATTAAAAATAATATATTATTTGTTTATAATTTTAAAATAAGTCAAAATATTTATTAATAAAATTCATTTTAAATTTATCTAATAGTATAATAATGATAATGGAGATGATTATTAATATACATTGAAACTATCTTTAATTTATGGAAGATTAAGAAAGAGTAACATTATAATCAATTATTTTAAAATGAAAATATTTTTGTCATTAAATTTATTTAAGAATAATAATATTTCTCTAATTAAAATGGTTTTTTTTATATTAAAAAACATATAAAAAATTACTAATAAATTTAATTTAATAAAAAATGTTGATATCAATATTGTCACGTCCCTACAAGATGTCTACTCAAATCTTATGATTGTGCATCTTCTAAGGGCATGCAACACTATGACGGTTCCCATTTGGTTGCTTGGCAACACCAAGGATACTTCGTCTGGACTACGCCTCTTCACCTAAAGAATACCCATACTTTGTTCTAGGCTACAAACGAGTCACCCTCCTACTCTAGTGCAACTCACTTGTATACTTAGAAAATTTGTTAAAAGCATAACACTTAGTCGTTTAAGCATACATCCACGAACATGTGAAATAGACAAGAGACACACAGATATAGTGTGGGTGGCACAAGAGGTGCCTAACACCCGACTAAGTCTTATTATTGTGAAACAATTCCAATATGAGCATTATTAGTTTGGTTTACAACTTGGGAAGAGTCACATGAGTCGCCTCACTTCACCAAGACACTCATATNATATAGTGTGGGTGGCACAAGAGGTGCCTAACACCCGACTAAGTCTTATTATTGTGAAACAATTCCAATATGAGCATTATTAGTTTGGTTTACAACTTGGGAAGAGTCACATGAGTCGCCTCACTTCACCAAGACACTCATATACAGATTCATCACAACAAGAATATTTCACTTTCACAACTCCTGTAGTGCACCCCAAAATTCCATCAACCATAAACTCACCATCTCTTCCGTGTTGCAACACTTCACACAGACTTGTGGTTCTATCTCATAGCATGCCTCACCCAGATCTACAACAAGACTTCCCCAAACACCAAAGTCGCACTACCTGCTACTAGAATCAATCCAAAGAAGGTCTCCCCAAATCTATCCATAGAATCACCTCAAGGAAGCACAAGTCCTCCCATGTGGAGTGACATGGCTCCTTGAGGGAGCTTGCCCCTCCTTGTTTGAATATGCCCCAGAACCTCAATGTTGATCTTTCTCTCTTCCACTCTTGCCTTCTTGGTTGTGTGCCTTGTGTTCTTATATCAACTCCAAATGTCACATTTGCAAACCATCATGTCCTTTGGGGGTATCATTGATCCAGGTGGATATCAGTGGCCACCCACCTATTCCAACTAGCTCATTCTGGCAGTTTTAGTTTGGCAATTTTGCTTCTAGTTTCCGAGTCCCAAACTTCTGGGGTCATTTTGAGGCCCTAAAAAACGTTTTTAGGGCTTGCCACAGTTAGATTTTGTACAGAGTTAGAGTTTGGTGGCAACATGTGCAGTCCTCATGTAGACCTTTCCAACGGGCTATCATGCACCTAAAACAGAGGTCGTATGAAATAGTTACACCCCCGGGAAGTTGATACACCAAAATACCCAAAACAGGGTCCACAAAATTGTTGGCTTTTCATCTTCTGGGGTTAGGGTTTTGGATTTTATTAATGTTAAAAAGGCCTTTAGAGCCTCATTGTAAATAATATTATTGTGAATGCGAGTAACCATCACATCTCTTCTCAGAGATAAGATACCACCATTCTAGTGAGTCTTTCACTCTATATTTTTACAGTCTTTGTACATTTTCGCTCATTAATAGAAATTGTGTATTACTGTATCTCTGTGTTTATGGTTGCATCTCTGATATATTTATGTTGTATTGTTGGATATTTGATACATCTATGTACATTTATTTATTATATCTCCGCTCTCATTTCATGCCGAAAATAATCTTGATCAGTGGTATCAAAGCACGTTGCTCTTGATCGTTTTTCAGTGCATGTCCCCGACGAGGTCTGCGTATAGCAAGTTGGGTCTCGAGATTGTATCTCTTGAAGAAAATCACTCTCGCACGCCCAAGAAACCCTCCATGGCGGAAGAAAAGAAAAACGACAGCTAAAACGATTCTATTAATCTATTGCTTGAGCAAGCCCTCACGCGACAGAGGGAGGAAATGATGAAGAATTTTTCCCACATTCTTCAACACCTGTCGATAACAATAGGGTGTCTTCATCAAGCAGCTACTTTGGAGGCACCTCACCTTTCAAGGTACAAGTTAATTTTGATATTCCCATATTTGAAGGACAAATAGATGTGGATGCCCTAGAAAAATGGTTAAATCTGCTAAAAGGTTATTTCAATGTTCATAATTTCTCTGACAGGGAAAAGATCACCTTCTCACTCCTTAAGGCTCTCCCCCATGTCAAACATTGGTGGGAAAATTATTGGGAGAAAAGTTCCACAAAGGAGTCTGGAATATATGGGGCCAAGCCCACTTGAGATTTTTTTGTGGATGTGATAAAGGAATAGCATTACCATGTTCGCAACTATGAGGACCAATACATGAGATGGACCACACGGAGGCAAAAGGGGCCAAGCAGTGTCGGAGTTTACCAATACCTTCCATACCTTGCATCCCAAGATGGGTATCAAATACTCCGAGCGACATTTGGTTCTAAAATACCGCGGGGCTCTACACAGATACATCTAAACTGAAATGGATTTTTTGGACATCTAATCAATCGGTGTTGCTTATCGATATGTTGTTAAAATCGAGTAGAGATTCAAGCATGAGAACAAGCGAGATTTTGGGTTTGCGAATCCACAACAACAAAATTATGATAAAGATGGCCCTAACAAACAACTTCCCGAAAACTAGTCCAAGCCATAGGAAAATAAGGGTCACAGAAAGACAAAGAAGGACACCGGAAAATGGTGTTCCACAAAAGCCCCTGGAACAACACCGATGAATGTCGCTCAAAACAGTTATTGGTGGCTAAGATCAAAGACAAGGATTCGAACCCTGATTAAGAATCTAATTCAGAAAGTAATGATAGAAGATCGATCATCGATGCATATCCCACTCCTATTGTCGCGACCACAACAATTCAACTAGAAGAACCAGCATATCCTGAAGAGGGCGAGCATCTTTTTCATTCACAAATGTGGGTGAAGGGGACCCTGCTACATTTTATTGTTAATAGAGGAAATCAGAAGAACCTCATCTCAGCAGAGGTCATCAAATAGTTGGGATTGCCGACAACACCACACTCGCAACCATACAACGTCGGGTGGCTTCACCAGGGAAGAGATCTTCGTGTCAGCCGACAGTGTCGATTGTCATACGACATCCATCCCTTCAAGGATGAGGTATTATGTGATGTTTCCCTGTTGTATGCCTGTGATGTTCTCTTGGTCCAACCATATACATGGAAGCATTGTTCTATTTATGAGTCTCAACCCCGTAGTGTCATTGTTACTCTGGTGAGTCATCTCTACATAATACCAAAGGTAATTCTAACTATTGTCCCACCTAAATAGTTCTGCAAGGTAGTATCTCATACTACAAAATTTAGCTTCTTCACAATCTGTTCAAAAAGTGAATAGAAGGACACTACAACCACGACAACCTCGGTCCAAGCACCTTCTATCCAATAGAAGCAGGTCGACAAGATTGCAACAAAGCGCAAAGATTCCTTCTGCACACATACATCTCATGTAATCCGACTGTTGAATAGATTCAACCCCACCAACAACAAGTTCGTGACAACCTTCCATAAACCAAGTAGCACGACGTCTCCAACAAGGCAAGCAACACACCAAGATTGTGTTACAACAATCGCTTTCCCCTCTCCCCCAGGAACTCAACGCAATGGAGACCATTGCTTCTTAAGGACGGAGGATTGATCCAGGTGGATATCGATGACCACCCACATATTCCAACTCATTCATTTTGGAAGTTTTGTTTCTAGTTTCTGAGTCCCAAACTTCTGGGGCTGTTTTGAGGCCCTAAACAACGTTTTTAGGGCTCGCCACAATCAAACTGTAGAAAAAGTCAAAGTCTGACAACAACATGTGTAGTCCTCGGGTAGACCTTTCCAACAAGATATCGTGCGCCTAAATGGAGGTCATATGAAAAATTTACGCCCCCAGAAAGTTGATACACCAAATGACCCAAAACGTGGTCCACAAAACTGTTGGCTTTTCATCTTCTAGGGTTAGGGTTTTGGATTTTCTTTATGTTAAAAATTCATTTAAACCCTAATTGTCAATAATCTTATTGCAAATGTGAGTAGTTGTCACATCTTTTCTCAGAAGATAAGCTTCCACCATTCTAGTTAGTCGTTCACTATGTATTTTTACAATCTTTGTACATTTTTTCTTATTAATAGAAATTGTGTATTATTGTATCTTTGTGTTTATGGTTGCATCTCTGATATATTTTTGTTATATTGTTGGATATCTTATACATATTTGTAGATTTATTTATTATATATCTACTCCCATTTTGTGCTAAAAATAATCTGGGTCAATCATGCCCTTTGGCGGACTAACGCACCCAAATGAACTGATGCACCCCTTCATGAATTGATATTCCCATGAACTCATGCGCTTGTCAATATTCATGTCCCTTAGGACAGGCACACCCCAACCTTGGGCGTGCTCCTCATGCCGATGTGCCCCAACCTCTTTGGTGTGCCCCATACTTCACCTCATGTTTGGGCAAGCCCCTTGGCATGTTCATGCACCCAAGGCACCCACTTTCTGAACTAGTGCGACTCTTGGGTGTCGGAGCAACCCAAAATTATGTCTCCTTGAGGACTTGAGCGAGCGTGCATGTTCCCTTCTAGCTGATAACCTTGCATCCTCCCCCACCTCAAGTCATTGACGTCCCCAACAACATCCACAAAATATACGATCTCCAAGTCTCCACTTAAACTCATGTCCCCGTCGCAACCAAGCTTGCTAGAAACCCCAAGTTTCATGCCAACTGGAAACCCCAAATTTCCATCAAAGTGGAAACCCCAAGTTTCCAAATCACACTGCAATCATCCTCAACATTGTGGAACCATCCACACTTCTCTCTACCCAAATTTGTGTGCAACCAATCTGTCTGCGACAATGGAAAGGAATATCTTCCCCAACTCTGTCCGCAATGCCCAAGATGCCATTATCTTGCTACGACGATCACACTTTGTTGTTTTGTTGTTATTTCCTCAACTGTTATTGAAACCTCAATAAAAAATTCAAAATTTTATAAGTGTTGAACTCCTATGAACAATTGTTGCATCCATACTTCAACCAACTCTACCATGTTTCCACACATTGTGCATCTCAAGTCCTATACTATTCAAGTGATCAATCCAACTGTCACGTATAAGTCTTGAGATGTTCCTCCCCATGCCTAAACTTATTCATTTATGTACACATCTTTGTCACTCCATCCAACTCCAAAGACTAAGGCAAGTGTCCACCCTTGCCTCATTGCTTCCACATCCAAACTTCGTCAAGGATATCATCCACAATATCCAAGTGTTGTTCTTCCAAACTTACTAGCGTGTCCATACTCTCAACCCCCTTTTCATGTTGTTGTTCTCACCCAAGTCATCAACTTGTCGAATGGCCAGTCTGATTGTCACACTCCTTGATTCTGCACACCCTCATGCACAAATTGGTCACTTCATTTCACAATTTGGTTTGTCCACACACGTCTCCGGATCAAGGAAAAGTCACCCCTCTCCTTGCTACACTATGAAGCCACCAAAAACAAAGTTATCTATTGCACCTTGTCTCCACTTTCCACCTCATGGAACGATTAGACAATCTTCTACAACCACACATAGTCCACATCGCATCCAAGTCTGCAAAGACTCAAGGGAAATCATTGTGCATATGTTCTCTACACGTCCAACCAAATCTTCCCTTGCGACTCAACTTGCAATAAATTCCACAAGTTTGGACTCCTTGGAAGAATTCTCCCCATCTTCATTTGCATATTTGGATATGAAATGTCTCTCATCTGCAATAAGAGTTTCATGTTGAGACTACCTTTCCCCATTACTTCACCACCCAGCCATGTCATTGCGTCCACCTCTCTATGCCTTGAAATGGTTAGGTTTCACTCTCAACCATGCTGCCCAAAGTAATAGAAACTCACATATCCAAGTAATCTATTCATGTTGCAATATACACGTCCACACAATCCTCCAAGGCAAGTCCTCAACTCGCCTTCTTCTATTGAATCACCTCTCCACAACTCAACATCTACAATGAGTGTGTCCAACAAACCCACACTCTTCAAACGTCCCAACGAACTATCCAATGTGCTCCAAGTAGAATGAGTTACCTCAAATAACTTCCATGCCTTGGTACGTTCAAAACAATACTTCTTCCAACCTCAACCAACGACCCTGCCATATATCTTAGTCATTACACAATCATTCACAAGTCACCAAGGTATGCTCTGACTCATCCAATGTTCCATACCAAAGGTAACCAAACACCACCCGAGTCACTCGGTCCTTGTTCTTCCCATTTAGGTCAAATACTAATAATTCTTGGTCGACTTCTTTGTTGACTCCATCCATCTCTTAGAACGGAAATTCCTTGCAACTCTACAAGCGTCCAAACTTTGGCACGATCATTGTGATTGTCAAGTCATCTCATGACCCAACAAATCTAGCTAAGGCACCAACACATTAAGGTACTTCATCTAAGAGTTAATAAAATCCTCGAGTCACCTCCATAATTACATCCAATATATTGAATTCCACCACAAGACTCATCCAAGTAGGTCCCTCGAAGCTCTCTCCACATTAACCCTTGAGTCAAGGTGTCCCAACTGCTACATGACTACTTCAAATCTGCACCACTTGACCCGCCCTCAATTCTGTCAGTTTTCACCATGGAGATAGATTACACTTGAACTACCAAGTCATCTGACTTCCCTTCAAATAACTCACTAAAACACTTAGGAAATGAAAGAACTCAAAACCAATCATACCTTTCCCAACGACATTCTCGATTGCACCCATGATTCAAGTATGTTTTCTGAGGCCTTCACTTTCCCAAGCCACCGAATCTTCGTATGAACTCCCATCAATCACCATCCATAACTCCACAAAATTGCATAGCACCTTCACTGCGAAACAAGGTTGAGTCCATCCGTCCACTTTAGAAATGCATATAAGTCCCAAACTTCCCATGCAATTATCTGAACTCATCTCCAATGTCCTTCCATCTTCACACCTTGATTGCTTATACTTCAAGGAACTATGCACACACTACCCGAATGCTAATCCATATTGTTGCTAACTGTATATTATAACTTTGCAAATAGATACCTCATCTGAAGGATATGGTTGACCCACTCATCCAACAACCTAGCTCGACTCAATTGTTATTCTTGGCAATGCCATGACACAAAGATGTCATGATGAAAATGTGCCCAACCAACTACCTTGCTGCGAGGCTGCTCTAGGTTTCATCAAGTTTCCCAAATCACCCAAGTGCTTCAACTCATTGCATGTCCACCTACCTTGTCCCGAGTCTGCACAAAGGTGCATCTACTTCATCAAAACCTAGAACTGCTCCACTTCACAATCGCTATTGTGATCACCCTATGGGATCAATGTTGTGATCAGATCTGTGACAAGTATTGTGATCGTCCACCTTGTCCAAGTGATCAACTCACCCCATGCAATCCTTGCTTCATATTCTCAAGGTGTGAGAATAGGTCTCGCACTTACTTCCATCGCAAATCAAACCAACCAAGTATGTGCCCAAATTGTCTCTACAAAAGGTCAGTCCACCTTACCGAACCAATCACCAAGTTTGCACACAAATTGTCTCTGCGCCTCAACACCATTGTTCTGACTGTAGTAGTGGTGAAGATTCAAATCTACTCTAACACCATCTATCTTCAATATAGTGGTGAATATCTAGCCAATCTATTCACCAAAATCAACTCTGATACCACATATCATATACCCATAGGATACCTACCAAAATCTTACGATCATGCACCTCCTAAGGGCGTGCGACCCTCCGACGGTTCTCACTTGGATTCTTTGAAACACCAAGGACACTTTGTCTAAACTATGCCTATTCACCTAGAGCATACCCATACTTTGTTCTAGGCTACGATCAAGTCACACTCCCACTCTAGTGCAACTCACTTGTATACTTAAACAATTTGTTAACAACTTAACACTTAGTCGTTTAAGCATACATCCATGAACATGTGAAACAAAGATAACACTTGTGAAATAGATAAGAGACACAAAAATATAGTGTGGGTGACACAAGATGTGTCTAACACCCGACTAAGTCTTATTATTGAAAACAATTACAATATGAGTACTACTGAATCAATTTACAACTTGGGAAGAATCGCATGATTTGCCTCACCTCACCAAGACATTCGTACACAGATTCATCACACCAAGACTAATTTGTTGCAACAACTTTCACAACTCCACCACATACACATTGTCTCTTATCTGTTGCAATACTTCACATAGACCTATAGTTATGTCTCATAGCATGCCTTGTTAGAAAAATAGGTGTGCTTGTTTCACCATAGACAATATAGCAATATTGTCACCTAGCTATAGGCCGAAGCCACCCCTGAGCACCTTAACCTTGATAGAGAGAATAATTATGGAAGTAAACCCTAGAACCAATAGCCAACCAAGGTAGTGTACCACTCTCCAGAGCTAGGGTACTAAGCAGAAAGTCCAAACCATAACCAAGAGAAAGTACAAGCCTAAAACCGAAAATACAAGTTGCAGTAGTTGCAGTTGCAGTAGATGCAGTTGCAGTAGCTGCAGTTGCAGTAGCTGCAGTTGCAGCTACTCTCCAAACTTGCGCACTTACTAAATTTCTGCAGTTGTGAGATGTGTGTGTCCAAATGAGCTCTGGCATCCTGTATTTATAGTGCTCTTCCTTAGCTGTCTGGGTCGACTTCTCTTTCTGGAGGCTAAAAACTCAATATTAATTATTTTCTTTAGTCGATTTGTCTTCTAGGGTTATGTCCAATGCTTTAGGGTTTCTTCTTGCTTCCCAGAATATTCTAGTCTTGTCAGGGTTACACGTGGAGGTTTAATACCTCTCGCAACTACCATAATATCAACACTCCCTCCTAGCTAGGGAGGTATTAAAGGTAATGGTCTTGAGCACAAACATACCATTCAACCGATAACATCATCATAGCCACGTAGGTTATCTCATGATCAAATCACGAGAATCATCATCACTATCAATATCAACTAATAACATCAATTGCATCATCTCTCAAAGCCATACTCCAGCTGAGTAATCAGGCATGATGTTGAATAAGTCACTCACTTCACAGAGTGATACAAGAATCATTCTTCTCATCTAGACATATGTCCTAGAAGAATAATTGTTCCAATCATATGTTGGAAGCCTCGTCATGGGCTACAAGGAATATTCTTCTAATCTGGACATATGTCTTAGAAGAATGGTTGTCCTGGACCATTTTCCATAGGAAGAATGTCTGTCCACCAGTAATCACTCCTTCCTGGACCATTCTCCGTCTAGAGAATGTCTTTCCACCAGCACATTGAATATCCATCTAGCTGGAAATCATCTCCAACACTAGTGATAGTCTCCATGTCAATTAGAAAAATTTCATCCAATAGAACACAATTGTGTCTATTCATAGCAGTATACAACTATTATCAAGTGGTACACAACCACACCAAGTAGCACACAACCACTAACCAATGACACATAGTCACAACCAGTGGAACACATCCACCATAGTAGCATACAACTACTATCCAGAGACATACAGTCTCCACAACAATCATATCATATGATATTAACCTGCAAAAAACAATATCATGATATAAATTGAGTCAACTGGGCCATTCTTCCACTCACATTTGTGATATCTGGAAGAGCATATTCCCTCAGAAAGTAAAGCATCAACTATGGGCTATCTGGACTATTCTTCTTAATCATAGAATAATAATTGTCCTTGATTTATGAGCCTGGACCATTCACTTAACTGGGCCATTCCTCATGCACTAATTATAGTGCATCCCGGAGAGAATGAGTCTTCCCTAGGGAATGCATGTCCCTGATTATTGAACCTAGACCATTCACCTAACTGGGTCATTCCTCCGGCACTAATCATAGTGAAACCTGGAGAGAATGATTCTACCTTGGGAATGACTATCCAAACCATTTCCTAAGGAAATGACTGTTCTGCACCAACCTCCAAAATGGACTATTCTTCGAAACTGCTCACAAACTGTGAACTTTGAAACAATGACTTCCTGACGAGGCAGACCATTCTGCTTGACCACTTCTTATAGTGTCTGACAAGAATAATGATTGTCCTAGACCATTCTCCACACTGGCCATAAGGGGAATCATTGTCTATGGTACATCAACAATCTATCGAACCATTTTCATTACGAAAATGATTGTCCAATATGGACCATTTTCCAAACTGGAAAATGCTTGTCCGTCAGAAATATCAAACCACTTTCCCAACTGGAAAGGAACTTCCCATCTTG
>SNQJ01S0069894.1:64714-76651 GCA_010110895.2 Picea sitchensis | reverse complement strand
TCTTTTTCATTCATCAAATCCAAAAATTCAAAAATACTTCTAACAATTGGTATAGATATTTATTTTCAAAAATATATTTGAGATTATATTCAAATGTATTATAATGAAGTGTCTTTAAAGAAAAAATAGGATTTGCTCGAGAAGAATATTTTTTTTCCAATTCAATAGGTCGTAGTCTAAAAGTTCTAAGAAATAATTATTTTCCGGTGATATGGTGAGAAATTGTTAGATCCACAAATTTGATTGATTATTTTTGTATAATCCTAGTGCCCTAGGGATTTTTTAGCATGCTGAATTCATTTCTACATTCAGAAATGGATTTTAAACAACAAAAAATAGTGATTTCGTGCATATTTATGTCGTCAGATTCCGGTGAAAAAATTCATTTTGTAGAAAAATTAGACAAAGCCATTCAATATGTAATCTCTTGGAGGGGGAAACCTCCGGTAGAGCAGATCTCTATTACAATAATATCCAAGACAACGGTTCTCATACCCTCGAATCCTCTTATACTAAATATGTGTATCAAAAGAACCATCTAGAGGAAGATCCTTTTAGAAGAGGAAGCTTCTATTAGGTCTTCTTACATTCAACTTATTCTTCCTTATTGCTAGGCCTTATTAATATTGACCTTTATTATATCAGAATATATTATTCTATGTGATGGTTTAGGTCCCTAACATGTCCTCCCCCTTAAAAACAACCTTGTCCTCAAGGCTTGAGATGTGGAAATTGTTGCAGAATGGTAGTTGGTTCCCAAGTGGCATCTACTAGGGCTATATATTTCCACTGGACTAACACTTCCTTGATGGTTCAATGATGCAGGAGACGCTCACGCTGGTCCAAAACTGCTTCTGGCTGTAGCCAAATGGAGCCTTCTTCGTCCAACTCAGGAAGGTTGGTTTGAGTTTGTCACTTAGTTCCAATCACACTCTTTAAGAAAGAAACATGAAAAACAATATGTAGCTTGGAATGACTAGGAAAAACTAGCTGATAGGAAACCTGTCCCACACGCTTGAGAACGGTATAAGGACCATAAAATGTGGGCGCCAGTTTCTGATAGTGGTCAACCTTGAGGGAATTTTTCTTGTAAGGTTGTAGTCAAATTAACACTTGATCCCCTTCTGCAAATTGATGTTCATAGCGACCTTTATCTACTTGTTGCTTCATGCAATTTCGGGCCATGACCAAATTCTTTTTTAGGGTATGGAAAATAGCCTATCGAATTGTAAGTGTTTGGTCCACCGCCTAGACCTTTGAGACAGCTGGTAAATATCAGAGAACTGAAGGTGGGTTTTGTCCATATACTGCTTCAAAAGGAGTCATGTGGGTAGTTGTATGGTATGAAGTGTTGTACCACCATTCAGCTAGTGGCAACCATTAAGCCCACTGATTTTTCTTTTCTAATGAAAAACAACTCAAATATGTTTCCAAGCACTTGTTGACAACTTTAGTTTGACCATCAGTATGGGGATGATAAGCTATGATGAGATGCAATTGGGTGCCTTGTAACTTGAACAGTTCTTGCCAAAAATTGATGGTGAAAGTTGGGTCGTGATCAGAAACAATAGAATGTGGCATGCCATGAATCTTGAAGACCTGATCCATGAAAATTTGAGCCACAATGGATGTTGTAAATGGGTGTTGAAGAGAACATAAATGAGCATACTTGGAAGGGCGATCACTGACCGCCATGATCACTGATTTATTGCCAGATTTAGGTAAGAATACAATAAAATCCATAGAGATATGACACCAAATAGTAGGTGGAATAAGAAGTGGTTGTAGTGTGCCAAGAGATTTGACTGTTTCTCCCTTGTTGCATTGACACACATCACATTCAACCACAAAATTACTAATGTCCTATTTCATACCCTCCTAGAAAAAAGAATGTTTGACATTGTCATAGGTTTTGGTAAACCCTGAGTGACCAGCTGTGGGTGTAGCATGAAGCTCAGAAAGTAGCATGGATTTAAGTTTTGACTATATCAAAGCTCATCATGGAGCCAAGAATACCCTAGGGAAACTGGCGAATTGGACTACAATTGTTGTATCAGATGCAAAATTTTGGGATCGTGTAGCCATTCCTAGTGAACATCTTGGAGCCAATCTCGTACAATGAAGGAGAGAGAAAAAAGGGACCCTTCATATTCATATTTTTTGGATAGTGCATCCGCAACCACATTGTATTTGCCTTTATTGTAAATGATCTCATAATCATATCCAAAGAGCTTAGTCACCCATTTTTTTTTCTCTAGGGAGGAAATGCGTTGTTCCATAAAATACTTTAGGCTTTGATGATCTATCTTAATTTGGAAGTGTTTCCCAAATAGATAAGTGCGCCAAATATCAACGGCATGAAAAATAGCTAAAATTTCATTTTCATAGATTGATTTGCCCAAATTTCATTTAGAAAGTTGTTTAATGGTAAAGGCCAAGGGTCAACCCTCTTGCATAAGGACAATGCCAATTCCTTTTCCTGAAGCATCACATTCCATGACAAAGGTATTTATGAAATCAGGAAGTTTCGGGACTGGAGTGGTGCACATGGCCATCTTCAAGGTTTGAAAAGCTTGAGCAACTGTTGGAGTCTAGGTGAAAGAATTATTTTTAAGGAGTTTAGTGAGAGGGGCCACAATATTTCCATAGTTCTTAACAAACTTGCGATAATAACCTGTTAAGCCTATAAATCCATGCAATATTTTGAGAGTCTTTGGGTGAGGCCATTATTGCATAGATTCAATATTTTTAAGATCCACCCTGACGTTGTTCTTTCCAACAAGATGACCCAAGTATTCAACTTTTGAGGCGCCGAAAGAACATTTAGATTGTTTTAGGAAAAATTAGTGCTGAGAGAGTAGATGGAGAACTCGATCCACATGAGTAATATGGTATGTCCAGGTTTTGCTATAGATGAGGATATCATCAAAGAAAACTAAGACAAAATGACAGAGAAAAGGACGAAAGCCATGATTTATGAGGCTTTGGAAAGTGGAGGGAGCATTACACAAACCAAAAGGGCATGACCAAAAACTCATAGTGGCCCTCATGAGTTCTAAAGGAAGTCTTAGGAATGTCTTCCTCTTTCATATGGATCTAGTGGTAGGCAGAACGAAGATCAAGTTTAGTAAATAACTAGGTGCCACTCAATGCATTCAAGAGGTCATCAATGATAGGAATGGAGAATTTGTCTTTAATGGTGAGTTTGTTGAGGGCATGGAAATCATGACACATGTGCCAAGAACCTTCTTTCTTTATGACCATGACCACCGATTAAGAGTAGGGGCTCGTACTAGGGTAGATAACACATGCGTTAAGCAATTCTTGAACCATTTTCTCAATTTCATTTTTTTGGGAAAAGGGGTGATGATAGGGACGGATATTGGGAGAAAGGATTCGTAGAACAAGGGAAATAGAATGATCATGAACACCATGGGAAGGAGGGAGTCCCTGGGGAGTGGAAAAAACCACTTGATGTTTAGAGAGGATGGATTGGAGGTCCTACGACATCGAGGGTGTCTCAATTGCTTGTATGGCATGGAGTTGGGAAATAACGCCCAAATGACCTTTTTTGAGTAGCTTTTACATGCAATGAGAACTAATTATTTCAGGGGAACCGTCGGTGATGCCTTGGAACTTATATTGTTGGCCCTCCTGGTCAAATTGCATGGTTAATTCCTTAAAATCCATGAGAATGGGACCCAAAGTTCTTAGCGAGTCTACACCCAACACAATGTCACAACTTCCCATGTCAATAGAAAACATATGAGATTTCAGGTGGTAGTAACCAATTTGGAGAGGCACATTTTCACAACACCCTCCACATTTCATGGACCCGCTATTGGCAATCATGATTTGGAAATTATTGACTACACGGATATAGCAATTAGTTTCTTGGGCAATGCAACAATGAATAAAATTATGGGTGCTTCCACTATCAACAAGAATGATGACCTTCCTATGCTTGATGTAGCCAATTATTTTGAGGGTTTGGGGAGCATAGAATCGAGTGAGAGAATTTAGGTAAATGACTGGTTCTACTTTGGGAGGGTTTGAGGGAGGGGAAATGTCGGTGGGTTCAGGCGACTCAGACACAAGGGGAGATTCAACATCCTCTTCCGAAACATCATCTGAGATGGCCATAAAAAGATTTTGTTCCTTGTACTTGTGTCCCGGAAAATATTTGTCATCACAATTATAACAAAGGCCTTTGAGTTGGTGTTGAACCATTTCAGCCCTAGTCAATTTTTGGATCTTTAGTGGAGTAGAAGGAGGAGTGGGATTTACTATTTTAGTGTGAGGAATAAAGGAGGGTTTCTGGTTTTGAGAAGAGACAACTTGTTGTGCTTCCTTAGCTCATTTAGTAGCCTCCACCCAACTCTGAGGCCGAGCCATGAGGACATGGGCATGAATCTTATCCTTGAGGCCACTGATAAAACATTCTCTAAAAAAAGAATCAGACATGCCCTCTGTACGAAAAGTCAGTCTCTCAAAAGCAACTATAAAGTATTCCACTATGCCAAATTGTTTCAACTTTTTCAAACGGCCTAAATGGTTGGTCTTAGTGTCAAATCATTCATAAAGCTCTGCCACAAAGTGTGTCCAAGCAACATACCCTTGACGGATAGTTTTTCTCCATTGCCACCATTGCCAACGTTCTTGATCTAGATGGAGAACACAATACCATAGTTTTTCCAAGTCATCTGTAATGCCGTACAAAGAGAAATAATTTTCCAATTGAGTTACCCAACCAGTGGGATCCGAGCCATCAAATTTGGTCACATCCACCCACGGAAGGCGTAGGTCACGCTGAAAGTGATGGGATTGAAAATTATGGGAATGAGAGGAAGTTTCAGCTTCAGTATGCAAAGGTGGGTCAGATAAAGGGGGATCTGTAGGGATATACAACTTGGTGCAGATCATCGAAGCGACAGATTCAAGTTGGGTAGTCATGTCTTGTTTGAGGTCTTCTTTGAGTTCTGCGATTGAGGCAGTGATGGAGGAATGCATTTTTTTTATTGATGGAGGCAATATTGGCACTGAGTTGTCTCACTTCTTGTTGGGTCTCTGTGAACTTAGATTGCAAGGTATTGAAGCGAGCTTCCAAGTCTTGGCTACGGGTATGGGCCATAATGACGAGGGAATCGAAAAGGGGCGGGTGGGGTCAATTTATTTTTTGAAAAATGATAGGTATGAATGTGTTAAGGGAGAAGAGATAAATACAATGGAATATGTCTCAAATATTGGTGCAAAAAATTCCAGACTTTGTTTTTAACACCTGCGGAGTTATAATTTGGTCTGAAGAATACTGCAGTGATGAAATGCCCAAATGCTTAACAAAGAAGAAATCTGTAGCGATTTGGCAACTTGAACACAGTTGTATGACAATAGATATTGTTTGTTTTATTTTTTGTTTCCATCCCCAAGGGTTAGGTATTCAAGGGTTCTACAGACAAGGGTTTTCCCCGTGCTATAGCTCTATGATATACGTGCGGGGTCCAAAAGTATTAATCAACCCAATATCTCAGGGCACCAACTAAGGAGGCTAGATTGTGCCCTTAGCCATACTAACCGACTACTTAGGTACTAGAGAGTATCTTCCCGAGTGTTGTTCTCAGTGGAACTATAGCAATCATATGACTGGTCGATTTATCTAAAGAGGGCTTCAGGAAATCTAGGTTGATCCATATACAGGTGTTGTCTGATGCACTACCACTAGAAGCGGCACCAACATGGGTTACAAGGGTGGCCAACAAATGTGCGCTTAAGTACCCATTGTATTCTTGTATGTATGAATCCCTCAACCGTGGGTTTATGCGCATAACAATAGATCTCTATAGATTAAAGACACCAGAATATGTCTCTACCCTGAAGAAAAAAAATTACCCACAATTTTCTGTCGAGGAACGTGCTCTGATACCACTTGTAATATTCTAGTTATAAAAAGTATGAAGAACATAAATAAAATGCTAGAAATGGCAGATAAACAACAATATAACCAGAACAACACCACAATAACAACATAATGATATCAAAATAACACCAGAAAGAGCAATTTGATTACTAAGAGCAATGTTCACTTGCCTCTTCAAGGGTAAACCTCCAACAGAGCAGAGCTCTGTTACAATAATATCCAAGACAATAGTTCTCATACCCTCGAATCCTATTTATACTAAATATGTTTATCAAAAGAACCATCTAGAGGAAGATCCTTCTAGAAGTGGAAGCTTCTATTAGGTCTTCTTACATTCGACTTATTCTTCCTTATTGCTATGCCTTATTAATATTGACTTTTATTACATCGAAATATATTATTCTACCTACGTGATGGGTTAGGTCCCTAACACAATAGTTTGATAATGCATCCACTCTTGTCGTTTTTATGGTATACCATTTATCTATTTATAATGCATTGATTGAATATAAACATTGCATTTAGTCTTATTGAATGTATGTATCTCAAATTTTAATTTCATCCAAACAATCAAATTCCATTAAAAACCAAAAGGTCCATGTAGGTAAAGAGCCAAATTCCATTAGAAACCAAAAAATCTTAGTGGGAAGGAAGGTATTCATTCTCATTTTTGCTCACTTATGCAAACCAAAAAAGTCCACATGAGTTGAAAGGGAGATTTTGAATTTTAGTGTCACTCGGAGTTGAAAAGTATAAAAGGAACTTGTCATATGGAACCTACATAAATTACAAAGATGATGGACTGATACTCTTCCATCATGACATCCTTCCAAACTTATTGGTATGTTGACTCCTCATAACTGGAAGGTCCATAATCATTGATGTGACTCATCAATGCCATATAAATCAAGAACCTTTGAGGTTGTTTTCTCTCCCTAAAAGTACCACTAGAAATTGCATGCTCCTTTTCATCCTACAAAGTGTCACAAAGCCATGCTGCCCTCTTCCAGACTAGTGCAACATCATTCTAGGTAGATCAACTGGCTCTGTTGTCTCTACTAACTCCTCTTGATAGTCTGAAGGATGAACAATTGGCAAAGAGAGATGTGTACCCTTATCCTTCGGAGCCTCATGCTTCACTCTATTGATCTCCATGTGAGACTCACTGGGCCTCACATCCTTAAGGTGGTCATGCCTTGTAATTAGGAAAATCACAACCAAAGGGAATGTGGTTTCTCTGTGTGCACAGGTCACTCACGACCATGAGTGTGGTCACTCTGTGTGCACATGCCACTCACAACCACGAATTTGGTTTCTCTTTGTTCATAGACTGCTCATGACCACAACTATGGTCACTCTCTGTTCACAGGATGCTCACGACCAGGAATATGGTTGCTCTGTGTGCAATGGCCACTCACGACCACGACTGTACAATTGCAAAAAATAAAAGATCCAAACCGAATCTATCAGATTTGACACTGAAATTTTTTAACTAGTTTTGGAAAAGACTCTGAAAGATCTGATACCATGTTGAATTTCTTTCAACCGTCCATATTCTCTGATACCATGTTAAATTTTCTGATTTTCATATATGATAAGTATTGCCTTATGATATTTTTATCATAGAATAATTACACACTGGAAATCTCAATTGAATATAGTAAGTAAATATTGTATGAGATGATATATTACAATTGAGGGCCCTGATAGATATATACTTGGGTGGAGTTCCCTTTCATTAATGAACATGTATTTTCCATTAATGTCTTTCCATTAATTAATTTATTATTAACTATTGATTATTTATATTTATACATTATGTTATAAGTATATTATTTATATATTTATAATATAATATAAATATATATAGAGTGTTTGTCTGATGCTTCTAACTGGAAAAACATCAACACCCCCTCTCAATGAGGGAGCCATTTTTCATCATGCCAAGCTTGTCTCTGAAATATACAAACTTTTCCCTAGACTCGTGATAGTTGTCTGTTAGTCCTTGGAGATGTCTCTTTCCCACCTAAATCGGTGGGGGAACTCTCTTTGTGTCTCTCCCTCTGATCCAACTAACCGTCTCTGAGATCAACCTCACTCTACTTCTTCATGTGATATCATCTAGCATCTCGAGTCTTTATCACACCTAGTCAAATCATCATGACTAAGGAGAAAGACTACACCTGGGTCATTCACCACTAGAGAATCCCCTTGAGTGAATGTATCATTTTCCTTTGGTCAAATCAACATGACCAATATGGGAGAATGTTTGCTCGATACTAAAACATCAACACTCCCTCTCAGCGAGGAAGGAATTCATCATCTCGAGTCTTTATCACTCCTATTCAAATCAACATGACTAAGGAGAGAGACTGCACCTGGACCATTCACCACTGACAAAGCCCTGTAAGAAAATGTACCATTTTCCCTTGGTCAAATAAACATGACCAATCTGGGAGAATGTCTACTCAATGCTGAAACATCAATAACTTGTTGAATATACGTACCTCAATGTGTAATTCCAACCAAAGACTAGAATTTCGTTAGCAGCCAAAAAGTCCATGTGAATAAAGAGACAAATTCCATTAGCAACAAAAAAGTCTCAGTGGGAAGGAAGGCATTCATTTTTATTCACTCACTTATGGGAACCAAAAAAGTCTGCGTGAGTTGGCAGGGAGATCTTGAATTTTAGTTTCACTCGAGTTGATAAGTAGAAAGAGGTTCCTCCCATATGAAAAAAATAGTAAGCCATAGTTTAAATGTTGTACGATTTAGGATGTGTAAATTTGAGTGGTTATTTTTGTATAATCTACTCGAGCAATATAATTTAGAAATACAATTTAAATAACAAAAAAATTAGGATTTCCTACAAATTTATGTAGCGTGATTCCAACTAAAAAAACAAAACATAGAACAAGTAGACAACTACAAATAATAATGATTTAATAGTAACATACCCAATGTGTTACTTTTCTACGTGTTTATCAAATACAAATTCCATGGCTACCTACCTCGGAAATTAAATATTTTCTTACATTACAAAGATAAGATGTCTGCAGGTGTCAATTGCATGACTTGTCGCTGCAAATATAATTTATTGTGAGATACAATACATATATTAAGAGATTGCCAGGAAAATGCATGGAACTGGAATTCATAAGGCGCGAATGTGGGCCAATGACACCGACACTAACAACTCCCTTTACGACTTCCATGAAAGATACCATGTCTATAATTTTTTTTGACCCCAGAGTGAATATGGATAAATTTATAGTTTTTATTCGCATTTTTGTTGAATGTCGTAATCGAATATGTGTGAATGATACAATAGTGTGAATGATACAATATTCACACTACCATTTATGAGAATATTCACACTACCATTTATGAGAATGGTAGTGTGAATATGTGTCAATGATACAATATTGAGCATGGTATTGGCTAGATATTCTATGACATTATTTTTTTTGCCAGAATTTGATGGTATAAATTTACACAAATCACTATTTGTGGTTACGAATCCTTACAGAAAAAATCTTCATTTGGTAGAATCTTTAACTATGACTATCAATAATTCCTTTTACAATTTTTATGAAAGATATTAGGTTAGAGAATTTCTTTTTTAAATAAGAAGTGGAAGAATTTTATAGCTTTTTAATAATAAAAAAATAATAATAAATAAAGATTTTTTTTAAATATTAATTTTAATTAATTGAGAAAAAAATACATACAAAGAACATTCATAAAGTGTGGATGTGAATTAATGACATTGGAAAAATTTCCACGAATGATATTAAATTAATTTTTTTTTAACTTAAATATGAAACAAGAGCAAGCTTATATATATATTTATATGGTATTTTTTTTCTCATTTATAAAATTAAATTTAAAATTAAAATCTCTTTTAATTAAAAAAATATAAAAATAACACATAAAACATGGATGTGGACCAATGACATATACAATAACAACTTCTTTTAATCTTTCCATGAAAGATAACAATTTTTTTAAATAAATTTCATGAAAGATACATGTTAATAAAAATATTGAAAACTTATTTTTTTTAAATGTAAATAAATTTATTAGTATTTTTTTATCTTAAAAAATATAATTTGATGAATTTTTTTTATTAAATTTTGTTTTAAATTTTTTAACATATATATTGAATTGAAATTGGGAAATATTATATTAAAAAAGATGTAGCATAACCAATAAAATCATACAAGTAGTAGTAATATAAAGTTTCAAGCTAAATTGCTCACTCTAATGAACCACATAAGAGAGTTTGCAAATGTCTACATTTATTAAGTCCCAAGTCTATTTGCAAGTAAACTACTTACTAAAAATACCAAGCATTAGAATTACTTTGAGAATCATAAGAATTAGTGGAACATGTGATGGTTATTTGCCTCATCCTGATCAACATTGAAATCAAGAAAATTATGTTGTTTGATGTCCATGTTGTTATATGTCCATGTGATATTTCATTTGATGTACTATCTCTGGATCCTTGTATTCTTCCTACATAGAGTTTGTTGAGATCATATGATTTGAGGTTGTGGAATGAGAATCTTTACCAATATTGACGACCATATTCCTTATAATACCACAATCTACTTCCAAAACATTTAGTTTCTTCCTTTCTTGGACCAAGAAATTCATAGTTGTCATATTATATGTAACACATTGATGTTCAATTTCATGAACTTTAGAGGTCACTGAAAACAAGGAGGTTTTATTACATTAGATAGAGTTTTCATGCCTTCAAAAAGTTCTTCAAATCTCCTGAATATTCTTGTACTCCATAATTTCTAAACCTAAAACAAAAATCACTGAGGGTAGCATAGTCAAATTAGAACCAAAATTACTAAAGCTATTAGCTATTTTTTAGAACATAGAAAATGTTCTTTACTCCATAAGCCAAACATTTTAACCATAACACTATACTTATATAATTTTTTATAACCTATATTGAAGAAACTAACACATCTAATCCCAAGTATAACCATAAGGGCATATCCCAAAAAAATGAATCTATACCAGAATTGGTAGAAATGTTATTCACATCACAATCCTTAAAACCGAATCATAATTTCACTATGTATTACATCCATAAATCTCAACTTCAGACCATGCAATTCTCCAATCGACTGAAAACACGAAAACACACAAGTAATAGAGATATTAAACACGTATTCATCTAATATTATAATCATATAGATATCTGACAATAAAAGGAGTTGAAATTCCCATCAATCTAGAACGTCGATTGAATTTTAAAACTAAATTTTTCAAATGGAATTTTGTGTCTCCTGAGCGTGATAATCCTCAACTCTTCTCTTGTTTTATCGTTTCTGTAATGATGCATTTGTTAGAATAAAGCTTACTTTAGTAAGAGATAACTATGACTATTGTAACTGTGAGTTTCTAGGTTTACTATTTTTAGCTAATGAGATCCACTTGAGTCAGTGATCTGCATGATATATATGTAACCTCCATTTGTTTGTTAAGTAATGAAAATTGTTTGTGTTGTGTGAACTTAATTCTTCCAATCTTAATTTGGTATCAGATCCAAGGAGATCGTTGCTGTAAAACTCGCTGCCATCCTTGGAGCATCTGCGTGTGGAGTTGAGCATCTGCGTGAGAGTAACGTGCTCACGGTTCAAGCTAGAGAAGGTTCGTGATAATCGCCATTGGATTGTGAGTTCTACTGTGTGGTAAGGAGAGGTTGTGTGGTAAGGCAAATCCGTGAGCAGATCGGTGAGAAAATCGAGGCAAGAAGGTCATGAGCATATTCGTGAGCTCGTTGAAGCGTAACCATCATCTTTGAGAAGCTTCGAGCATTCAAGCGTGAGCTTCAAGAATTCAAGCATTGAAAGAGGAAGCGTGAGTTTTTTTTTGAGTTACTCACGATTTGCATGCATGCATATGTGGATCATTGAATAAGATTTGCATGCGTTGGATTGTTTGAGAGTGAGGTATAAAGTTTTCTTTTAAATAAAAAAGGGGGATATTTTGAATAT
>SNQJ01S0069894.1:38768-51549 GCA_010110895.2 Picea sitchensis | reverse complement strand
AAAGAGAGCAGGAAATTAGGAATTTTTTTCTGGTTGGGAAACCATGAGAGATTGTTAGCTAACTAGTGTGTTTTAGATCTGGCCTAGGACCTGTCCTTGTTGATTCATAGCCCTAGATCAAGGGTGACACCATTGTTGAGAGTATTCAGTTGGTGAATGTTCGCTTGAAAAGACAAGTGTTCTCTATGTTTTCTGTATAATGTATATTCCAATGTGTATTTATTATTATCTCTGAAATTCATATTTATAATATGCATGCTTGTTGGTTATTTTTTTACAAGGCATATTATTCATTTCTTTATGTTGTAGCATGAATCATTTTTTAAGTGTGTTTTAAAGTAGTGCGGCTAGTCTATGGGTGGTTGGGTATGTTACAATGCATAAAATTTTGTATTAGATCTTATGATCCCATGGTTTTTCTCTCTCAATAAGTCATCTTGGCATTTTCGCTATAAATTTTTTCTGTAAATTTTCATATTGTGAAATTTCTAGGAGCCTGAGGAGACATAGCGAAGTAATTGTGATAAAAATTGAAGATTTTGGATTGGTTTACTTTTTGATATATAGGCTATGGAAATTAGAGTTATTTTACTAGTCTTAAAACTCTTCTCAGACATGTGTTATTGGTAGAAGTGACATATCTGGAGCTTGGTAAGTCAAAATTGTGTGCCACTAGTTACTTTGGAAAGAATAGATACTAGACTATTTGAGGTACAAATTTAAGAATCAGATCTGAAATATTGGAAATGTGACATTCCATACAAGTCATATATGTAGAAAGGGATAAGAATAATCAATTTATTGGAAGGTTACCATAAATTTCACTTGACACATCAAATTTTGGTCAGACTTTTGGCATTGAAAAGACATATCAGAGTACTACATGAAACAATTTCAAAATTAAAAGGGACAAAATTTCAGAGATACATAACGACAAAGGAAAACAAGAAGGATAGCCTGAAAAATTAGGGTTTTAAAGGTATGCAACTTACAATTGGCTTAAATTTTGATTAAAAGATAGGTTTTTGATGATTCAAAATATGTGATAAGGAGAAAAATAGGATTATTAATATTTTTGTCCCACATGGATCTAAAGGGTACTCCAGAAATTACTTCTCCCATTAAACCTACAGAAATATCAACCATGGATCATGAATAAAATGAAGAGATACATAACTAACTATCGACTTCGGATAATCAAATTAATGAATTGAATGATAGATAATTGAAAATTTCTATTTTGATATATGCACAAACATAAATGGAATGGAAGATGAAAGATAGCATGAATGATAATAGAGAACATATGAAACATATGGAAAGTAAGATGGATGAAAATAGGGCACAAATGGAAACGATGGATAAAAATAGAGTACAAATGGAAAATATGATGACATAATTGAAAATTTCCATGTCAACCATATTATTATGTACCCTAGACGAGAGATTACCTCAAGAATATGTTAGGACATACTAAAATCATGTAAATGTGAAGGAAATAAATATCGATCTCCAAAATCATGATTATCATCACCTCTAGATATGCATCATCAGGGGTTCCACTCATCCCTTAGGAACTACTTGATCCCTAAGATTGATATGCAGAATTTTGATGGTAAATATCCTATAACATGGATATTCCAGATAGAGCAATTATTCTATATACACCTGTTGATCACACACTTATACTGAGAGAGGGGGTGAATTATCATAAGACATTTTTTTTGTTTTTTCAAAAATTCATCAACCACAAGAAAACAATCACATGTGATTCTATTAACCACAAGACATAGAAAACAAGATTTATATAGAAACCCTTTTGGGAGAAAACAAAAAAAATTCTCTTTATAATTATTTGTAGGAACCAACCTACTAGATACACCAATCCCCACTGGTACAAATCCTTGTAGGCACCAACCTACTTTTATAGATATTTGTAGACACCAATCCCCACCACTAAGAACCAACTCAGAAAGAGACACCAATCTCTTTGTTTATGGGATACCAACCTACTCTTAGATATATTCATAAAAAACAATCTGTTGGGGATACAAATCCCCATTGCTAAGAACCAACTTAACAACCTACACCAATCTCTTTGTGTGATTTGGACAAACCTTCATCGAGTTTTCTTGTTACTTCTTCATTCAATAGCTTTGATTGTTTATTTTTCCTTCATCGGGTATACTCATTGATTCTTCATGCACNCTAAGAACCAACTTAACAACCTACACCAATCTCTTTGTGTGATTTGGACAAACCTTCATCGAGTTTTCTTGTTACTTCTTCATTCAATAGCTTTGATTGTTTATTTTTCCTTCATCGGGTATACTCATTGATTCTTCATGCACCAGGTCTACTCGCTACTTCTACATTTACCAGGTTTGACGAAAATTTTAATTTCCAAATCGAATCTTTCTCAAAGCTTGTGGTTTTGGGCCTCTTCCCAATAATGAACTTGTAAAACATGTCATGTGTCTAATTTTTCAAATATGATTATGAAATTGTTATATGATATACTTATGTATGTCTCCTATGTTCTCTAAAATTTTTGCAGTTTGAAGAGTCCCAAAAAAAGGTTATACTGAAAATGCCAAGTTGACTTGTTTGAAACTGATTTTAGGAGCATTAAGGAACTATGACTTCCACAGGGAATATCTCCGAAAGTATAGAAAACCAACCTCTAAAATTCATAAAAAATGTACACTAATATCTCTCCTTTGTCTCTGCAAATTTTCAATGTTTGATAAATCCCATAAGATATGTTATGGCGATAGTGTGAAACTGACATGTTTGAAATAGATTTCAAGAGAACTTAAGAACACCAATTTCCATAGGGAATATGTTCAAACATACAATGAACCAACATACAAATTTTTTACCACATGTAAACCAAGATCTCTCATTTATCTATTCAATGATTCAATGTCTAAAATATCCCATAAAATAATTTATATCGAAAGTGCCAAGATGTCTTGTTTGAAACTAATTTCAGGAGCATTCAAGAGCCCTAAATTTCATAGGTCATATGTATGAATGTATAGATAATTGGGAAATGAAATTTGTACCACATATATACCAAGGTTTCTCTTCGATCTCTTCCAAATTTCAAGGTTTGAACCGTCCTAGAAACAAATTTATCACTATAATTCCAAGATGACATGAAACTAATTTCACAATTCAATCTTTGCTAATCCATTTTTCACACACACACTTTCTCTCAATGATTTCTCTTTTTAGAGTTTTTCATAACCCTTCATGATGGGACATGTCCCTTAATTAAATAAATAATTTATAATACCCAAGGAAAATACCCCAAAACCATGGGTTTGAAACTACCATTTCACTTTTTACTTTTCCACATGCACCCATGTTTTAATATACTTGTATACCTATATATAAATAAATTTTTGAATTTTTTTTATTGTGAGAATTCTCCCCCTAGAGACAGGTTGAGTTCCCCCAACTTAGGTTCCATACAAGTGACACAGACTCTAACAAATGGACACTAACATCCTCTTAACAAACCATTCTATTTTCTTGCGGGAGGGTTGAGAGAGAAGGAGAAAAGGTATGTGTACCTGATTTTTAACATTCGTCCTTGTCGCTCTAGGGATTGAGATCTAATCCAAGAAGCATCCTCCCAAGGTCGATCCTGGAAGAAAAAATGAACCTTCTCATACTACTATCTATTATTGAGTAATAGCAACCCTATCAATTGACGAATTAAATAAAGTGATCAAATAAACAAGAAATGAATAAGAAAGTTTAAGAGAAATAGGCCAAGTTCTTTTGTTCTATGAAAAGAAAGAAGTTTACAAACTAATGATGATGCAATCCTCCAAGATTCCTTCTTCATCCCTTAAACATGAATCTAACCCAAATTCTTCACATAGACAAAGGTTTGGCTCTCTTTGACAATATCATAAGTCTGATATGCTTCTCTTCCATCCCCCTTCACTCCGAAATGGCATGGTTATATAGATGCAGGAAGGGATAACCCCTAGGATAAACCAAGAGTGTAGTTGAGGATAAGGTGGATTAGGTTAGGATTGATATTATCTTCATGGTTATACTTCCCCCCAAGATAGGATGAAATAAAACTAGAACCATATCTTGATGTAAACAAGAAAACAAACCAAGACCTATCCAGAAATTCCTCAAAGATTCCCCCTAAAATCATTGGATTTGACCAAATATACATGGAAACTCACCCATAGAGGTAGACAAAGTGTCCAAGAATATCCCCTAACACTATTTCAAGGATATGTACGTTCCCATAGAGTGGGGAAGGGGGATTCCATGGTAAAACAAGCCTAGAAAGATAAGGGGGAAATTGAGATTTTGACCCTCAAATGATGTTTTTCTTCCTCTCACTTCACAAGGGATCATGTCATGTGTTTTTTACATGGTAACAAGGTCATAATACTTAGGAAAGTGAGACACTTATGCCATGAAATTGTTCCATTTCAAACATGACACTTAGGGTGAGATGTGAGAAGTAATACACTTAGCAAATTGAAATGAGACACTTAACTAGGTGTGAAAAAATGGTGTATAACAAATGCCCCCAAAAGTGTGAGGTCAAATAAGAAAACAATGGTCGAAACAATTTTCAAAAATTCTTCAGTCAAGGGATTGAAGTCAGAATACCTATTGGAAATTCAATCAAACATCCATCAATATATATATCATCCCCGAGGTAGGCATACCCATACTTGAATAGTTGAACTCAAAGCATGGCCAACGACGAGTACACTGTGAATCCATGAAAGTACTAAATAAGGATATGGCAACCAAACATACAATGTGGATCCATATTTCCATGACTCAATCAAAATGTAGCCACGAGATTTTACATAGTGGAGCTACAACATGACAAAACATAGCCATAGACCAATACAACGTGGATCTATATCACAGTATACATTAAAATTTCATAATCTCCATTGCATCCTAGGAAAGGAAGATAAAAAAATGAGCACTTACTAAAAAGTCTCCCCTAGGGTCTTCAATCCCAATCCAGAAAATTACGAATCTAGCCATGTGAATATATGTCTTGACATCGAACATGGTAGAAACCACTTGATTACCAGTCAATGATGTATACCATTAACAAGAGAAATTGTAATAATTAGTGATGTCATTGAATCCTAAGGTACCCTAGTACAATCCATCAAGTGTGAATCAATGAGATGAAGTCAAACACTCGGTGGAATCTTTTGATCAGAGGTCAATGATATAAACCCACTATTGAAAAATGAGGACACTTTCCATTGAGGCATGCAGGCTCCAAGGTACTAATTGGTTTCTAAGTCTAATTCCTTGATAATGTGCTGATGTTGAAGGAAATATACCCGTCGAAGGAGGGTCATGATGTATAACTCATCACCGACATGAAACAAATAAGGATAGAAATGAATAGTGATGGATCAAATGATGGTGAACTGCCATAGGGGTGAAAATGTAGAGGTTGAATTCCCTTGAACATATGGAAGCATAGTGAATGACTTGGAAACATTGAATCAACAGGGCATGAATGACAGATGTGATGATGTTACGACAGGATCTCTTCAAAAGAGTTGAAGGAGTATAACGATAGATGGAATAGGATGACAACCAAAGGTTCTATTTTGAAGGATCCAAAAGAGTATGGCGACACATGAGATACAAATGATATAGAGACAAGTGGTAAACCCAAGATACAAATAAGATCCATGTTCAAGGGTGACAAAAATATTCCATAAATGTAAAAGAATTGACCCACTTCCCCAATTTTCCCCCATCCAGATAGGAAAGTACCTCTTTTTTTTTTAGAGAGATCGTGGAGGATAGAAAATTCTTGGTTAACTCATCTTAGATGAGTCTCATATTCACATGTTTAACAAAATTAAAGAAGGAAGGATTCGGCCCCATATGGGTCCTTCCTTGTGTAGATTTTATGATTCCAAGGACAAAAAAATCGACGATCTTTTCATATTTCAAGAGTCTGAAAAGATTCGATAAATAAGAATCCAAAATGGAATTTTTCATAAATTTAGTCTCGATGGTCCGAAAAAGTATAAAACGATACGTAGGAGAACTCTTCTAGCTAAGGTTTACTAGAGTATTCCTTTTTCGTAATTAGTCTAACAATAAATAAAAAAAGGGTAAACTACCACTCGAAAGATGCCCTTTCAAACATTTTAATGAGTGTGAAAGGAAGCAAGCTCACTCGACAATCTTTTGATGTTTAGAGAGTCTGAAAAGAGCTTAAAGGATACTCTATTTACAAGCATGAGAAAGAACAAAGACTAAGCTCAGAGATTAGTTTCATTTTTACACAAACTTGAAACAAAGTAAAACTATGCTTGGGTAAGTTTCATTTTTTGTGAGCTTGAAACTAGAAAACAAACTATGCTCAGAACTTCCCAACGTAAAGTCCAAAGGTTTCAATGGATACCCATGGGTGGTTGGTACTTTTCCCCCATATTGAAAAGCTAGCGGCTTAACTCCAGCATGATGTCTAGGAGATAGAGACATGCCCCGCAAGCTTCATTTAATTCACTAGCTCTTCTTCTATCACTAATTTCTATACCCAATAAAACGCATAGTTATTAATAGGGAAATTTTCACCAAAGAGGGAGGAAGAAAGATGATTAACTAACCCAGGCAGTTGAAAGGAAGGTTCAGGTATGAGATCTAATGAAAGACCCGACTCAATGGAAGAGGCATTTGTTTCATTTTTTAATGAGATTGACATAGGAAACTGTCTATGCTCATAACCTTTGGGTTCAATTCCCAAAACTTTGTTTCATTTTTTAACAAGCTTGCCACAGAGAAGAAAATTATGCTCACAGGTTTTGGGTTCGATACACAGACCTCTGTTTCATTTTTTAACGATATTTCCACAAAGAAGAAAAAATATGATCAAATTTACTTGATCATGGCTTCCAAGAGGACAATTCTCTAGAAGGATTACATGTCAAGGAAGAAACCTCGACCATGGATTTCAAGAGATCTTCATCTGATGTGTTAGCACTGAGAGTCACACTTAGACTTTTGTAAGTGCAAGCCCAGTACTCATCAGAATATAAATGGATTAAATGGTTTTAGTAGGTGGATCAACAAGACTAGGAAAGAAAGGGAGAGGGCAACAAAATGTCTGCAGAGGCATTCCATTGGGCATGGAGTCATAACATCCTACAAATAAAAGGAAATTAAACTGTATATTAGACAAAGAGATATATAATGATGAGTAGAAGCATGGTGAATATGACAAAAGGAAGAAAATCCATTATACATAGATCTTTTATGGAATAGATAAATATTTGCTTAAACAATGAACAATGATTTAATGGGAAAGCTACAACAGATCTTTTGTTGTTCATGAATTCATCAATCAATGGCAACTATGATCCTCAAAACCTGCAATATGTTCAGGCAATAAGATAACAAAGAAGTGGGAAAACAAAGAAGACAATATGATAATAGCTCTCATGAATCTTTAATGGCAGAAAATGTCATTACAAATAGACCCTCATGCTTACAAATGAGTAACTAAAACTGCTCCTCCATCTCTCTCCTCTCTTGGCTCATGAATCCAACCCTTTTCTCATCAAAAACAATTTTATTTATAGTGAATAATATATATCTACCCTAAGGAGGTCGAAACCAAGGTGTTACATAGGATCTTCCTCCATTTAGGAGTCTTGTTACAAAACATTCCAACAAAATCCTGACAAATTCCTATTTTTTTGGGATTTTGTCTATGATGATAAATGTCTTTTGAAACAGGTCATCCTGATTGATCTAGAGATGAAACACATGTCTCTCATGTCCAAAAGACTCCTAGGAGACCATTCGAAACTTCGTTGATAGGTGGAAACCTCCCAACAAGGTGAATATCCAAACAGTAACTGCTACAAGAAATTCCATAGTGTCGTTGTAAAACATTTTTGCACATTTTGTAGCACCCTTTGTGTGTCTTTCTAGGTGACTTTGTAGCGCGCTTTGTGTGTCTGGATAGGTGATTCTGTAGCTCCTTTTTTGTGTCTAATATCTCTCTAACCATAGCACATTTTGCAATATTGAGAGAGGTTTTTTTTATTTGTTATGTGATGAACAAAAACCTCCTCCTGTTTTCAAAAATACCTTCTCATTTATTCATAATCCAAGTTTTAAGTTAGTCACTCAAAAATTGTAGAAGCATAGCGTGCTCTCAACAGAAACATCATGTGGTCTTTGAGAGGGTGTTTGGAGGCCTTCCCAGAGGATTGTTGGGATGCAAGAGATATGGTTGGAAATATTATTATGTCTTCTACACAATGGAATCATCAAGTACTGCAAACACCTTCTCAAAACCCCTGGAAAACTAACTTGAAGTCAACTTGTCCAAAAGTACATGAACCTTCCTATAGCAATTGTATTTTGGAAAATTGTCTGAAATTATAATACAATGCTATGTGTTAACATCTGGCTCCACAGGGGATGGCATGATCCCTGTGAGTTGCCAAGAACATGCAGTTCCAGTTGCCTTATCCATTGGTCCATGGAGTCAACTGCGCAACCAATCTCTGAACACTATAAAAAACTGCCACTTATTGAAGAAATCTAACTAATATATCTACTACAAACTAAAGGAAAGTAACTTCTCAAAAAGAGAGATTATTTCCTATGCTACCCTACCTCTAACCATATCTGCAACTTAGTCAAGTAAAGGCAGACTTCCATAACAACCACTCAAGTAGATTCAAAACTTAAATGATCTTTTCCATACCAATGATCAAAAGGTAATGTCTGAAATATAACAACAGTGATAAAAATCCTTTCAGGAAAAAAAACTCACTTGGAAGTGCAGGTGAATAAATGTAATCTGAAATGTTCTGATAAGCTAAAAAATAAGACCCCAAAAAGGATGCAAATGTATCCTTGAAACCAATATAAAAATTATGTTGATCGACATAAAACAATCGTTCATCCATGACTACATCTTTGCTTGAAAACTGATAACCCTCTAGTCTTCTTGTGATGATCACAACTTTCTCTTTAGAATGATGATCACAAGATGATGATAAAACATGGTTTAAAGAATACTGATCATTATCAGCTAGAAACATGTAATTACCTATGCAATCATCAATTACCTCATGATCAAAATGGTTTGAAAATTGATCATCAACTTTCCATGCATACCTGTCCATAGAAACATCTGCCAACACTGAATAATTTTGATCCAAGTCATAAATATACTTACATCCTTGTTGTTGTTCCAAATCTGCTTCATACTCGTTGCCTTCATGCTTAAAAAATGAAACATACTGACAGTTCCCTTGCTCATGTGCATGCATATTTTCAAAGTAAGATGGATCTCAAACTCTCTTGGAAGCACAAGTGTTCTCCTCAATTTCTTGGGCATTTTCAAATAAGCATGCTAAGGATGAACACATCTGCTCTAACAGGAGAAGGAAAATATCTAAATGTTGAGCCATAACATAGTATACCATGGTAGCAGTCTCTGTAGGCCAGATATCCAAAGGAATTTCATGATAAGTGTTGTAAAACCTTCTATTGAATACAGACAAGACTTTGTCTTCCTCTCTCCTCAAGGCATAAAAATCAGCGAGGTACAAATCAAGAGACTTGTTCTCACCCCAATTCCTTAGAAAAGTATTGGGCAGTTCAATCCAAGAACCAATGGAATCGACTCTCAAACTCTTAAACCATACTGCAACATCTCTAAACAAAGATTTGGAGAACAACCTTGTAGTAATATCATCATGAATTATGTCAAACTCATCAAAAAAAAATTCAAAGGCCCCCAAATGCCTCTTGGCTGTGACATGATCCTCTCTAGAAAAATGGGGAAGGTACTCAAGGAAATCAATAGGATAAGGATGAAGGATATATGGTAGCTTTAAAGGCTTGAACATCTTTATCCTAATTCTAGTTTGAAAAGAAGTGGGATGAGCATGAGAATTAACAAGTTGATGGAAAGGCTCAATAATAACTGAAGATAATGAGATCTGAGAAGGATTTGAATGACTTTTATCATTCTCATGGTCACGAGGCTGAGTATGTTCGGGAGGGATAGAGATATAAACCCCATTCTTCTCAATGGGATGAAATGAAGTTTCAGGACCAACCTCAAAAACACAAGCATGCTACAAATTTTCTTCTAGCAAGGATGGATATATAAAATAAGGTTGATGCTCATCTGAATAAACAAAGAACAAGATGATCCTCTTTATATGTGAAGGGAAAAGAAAAAAAGAGCTAATAAAGAACAAAAAAAGTTCATGAAGAAATCTCATAAGATGATACCTGGTCATCCCCTTTCCTATGGTCATATTTCTGTCAACATGATCCTCCCGAGTGGAGTCATTGATTGTGGAGTCACTAGGTAGATGATTACAATCAATTTTTTGTATCCCTCTCTTGTCTACCATCAAAAGTTGGATCTATGTCATTCTCCCAGGGAAGCTAGCTTCACATTTCATTCCTTGGAAATGGCGCCAAAAATGTTAGCACTAAGAGTCACACTTATATTGTTGTAAGTTCCATCCCAGTACCGATCATAATATAAATGGATTAAATGGTTTGAGTACGTGGATCAACAAGACTAGGAAACAAAGGGAGAGGGAAACAAAATGTCTGTAGAGACATTCCATTGGGAATGGAGTCATAACATCCTACAAATCAAAGGTAATCAAATTGTATATCAGACAAAGAGATATATAATAATTTGTAGAAGAATGGTGAATATGACAAAAGGAAGAACATCCATTATATAGAGATCCTTTCTACAATAGATAAATATTTTCTTAAACAATGAACAATTATTTAATGGGAAATCTACAACAAATCCTCTGTTGTTCATGGATCCATCAATCAGTGGCAGCTATGATCCTTGAAACCTGCAACATGTTCAAGCAAGAAGATAACAAAGGAGTGGGAAAAAAATAGAAGACACACTAATAACAACTCTCATGAATCTTTAATGGCAGAAAATGTCATTACAAACAGGCCCTCGGGCTTACAAATGAACAACTAAAACTACTCCTCCATCTCTCTCCTCTCTTGGCTCATGAATCCAACCCTTTTCTAATCAAAACCCCTTTTATTTATAGTGAATAATATCTATATACCCTAAGGACGTCAAAACCAAGGCATTACATAGGATCCTCCTCCATTTAGGAGTCTTCTTACCAAAGATTCCAACAAAAGCTTAACAAATTCCTATTTTTTTTGGATTTTTTCTATGATGATAAATGCCTTTTGAAACAGGTCATGTCTCTCATGTCCAAAAAAATCCTAGGAGACCATTTGAACCTTCCTTCATAGGTGGAAACCTCCCAACAAGGAGAATATCCAAACAGTAACCGCTATAGTAAATTTTGTAGCGTCGTTGTAAAAATTAAGAAATTTTTTTAATTAATTAAGAAAAAATTACATACAAAGAACATTCATAAAGTGTGAATGTGAATTAATGACATTGGAAAAATTTCCACCAAAGATATTAAATTAATTTTTTTTTAACTTTAATATGAAACAAGTGCAAGCTTATACATATATTTATATTGGTTTTTTTCTCATTTATAAAATTAAATTTAAAATTAAAATCTCTTTTAATTAAAAAAATATAAAAATAACACATAAAACATGGATGTGGAACAATGACATATACAATAACAACTTCCTTTAATCTTTCCATGAAAGATATCATTTTTTAAAAATATATTTCATGAGAGATACATGTTAATAAAAATATTGAAAAAATAATTTTTTTAAATGTAAATAAATTTATTAGTATTTTTTATCTTAAAAAATATAATTTGATGAAATTTTATTATTAAATTTTGTTTGATATTTTGTTATTAAATTTTTTAACATATATTAAATTGGAAAATATTATATTAAAAAAGATGTAACATAGCTAATAAAATCATACAAGTAGTAGTAATATAAAGTTTCAAGCTAAATTGCTCACTCTAATGAACCACATAAGAGAGTTTGCAAATGTCTACATTTATTAAGTTCCAAGTCTACTTGCAAGTAAACTACTTACTAAAAATACCAAGCATTCGAATTACTTTGAGAATCATAAGGATTAGTGGAACATGTGATGGTTATTTGCCTCATCCTGATCAACATTGAAATCAAGAGAACTATGTTGTTTGATGTCCATGTGATATTTCATTTGATGTACGCATCCTTTTATTCTTCCTACATAGAGTTTGTTGAGATCATATGATTTGAGGTTGTGGAATGAGAATCTTTACCAATATTGACGACCATATTCCTTATAATACCACAATCTACTTCCAAAACATTTAGTTTCTTCCTTTCTTGGACCAAGAGATTCATAGTTGTCATATTATGTGTAACACATTGATGTTCATTTTCATAAACTTTAGAGATCACTGAAAACAAGGAGGTTTTATTACATTGGATAGAGTCTTCATGCCTTCGAAAAGTTCTTCAAATCTCCTGAATATTCTTGTACTCCATAATTTCTAAACCTAGAACAAAAATAGCTGAAGGTAACATAGTCAAATTGGAAACAAGATTACTAAAGCTATTTCTCTTTACTCCATAGGCCTAACATTATAACCATAACACTATACTTGTAGAATTTTTTATAACCTAAATTGAAAAAACTAACACGTCCAATCCCAAGTATAACCAAGTATAACCATAACGGCATATCCCAAAAAATTGAATCTATACCAGAATTGGTAGAGATGTTATTCACATCACAATCCTTAAAACCGAATCATAATTTCACTATGTATTACATCCA
>SNQJ01S0069894.1:0-23611 GCA_010110895.2 Picea sitchensis | reverse complement strand
GTAATTCTCAGCCTTACAAGCAACCTTATCTTTGGCGTCTTTTGGACTATAAACGTGTCCTCAGATATTCTACGTATCGAGGAATAATATAAGTATCATCGCATTTGCTTTTATATATATATATATATATATATATATATATATAATATAATATAATATAAGTATCCTGCCATATTCTAGGTATATATATATATAAAAGCCTTGCCTATGCTTTTATATAGATCGCATTGCTTCAGCTGCACTGAGTCATTTAATTTTTCTCAACTTTTCTCTGCTATTTGACCTGGTTTGCTTAAATAAATTGCCAGCCTTCATCTACACAGAGTAATTTAATTTCTATCTTGCTTTTCTGCTATCTGGCCTGGTTTGCCGTAATGGCTGTTATCTCAGGTGGAGTTCTGCAGTGCAGGAACTTCTCTGAGAAAACGTCTCTCTGCCGTGGTCAGAATTTTGTTTCCCACAGAGTTGGAGGCGGCTCTTCTCTCAGGATTTCAGCATGGGAATGCAGCTTCTCCAATAATAATAATGGATCACTTCATTCAGACAACCAGAATGTTATTTTGCCTTCACATATTGAGGAAAGAAGAGCCATGGATCACTTCATTCAGACAACCAGAATGTTATTTTCAGTCAATTTTGTTTTTTAATACACAATACCACAATTTACCTATAAGCAAGAAGAGAAAAAGAAAAATGTTTTTGATATTAATGTCATTCAGACAAACAGAATGTTATTTTCAGTCAATTTTGTTTTTTAATACACAATACCACAATTTACCTATAAGCAAGAAGAGAAAAAGAAAAATGTTTTTGATATTAGAGAACTAACATTTTTGGACAGTACTCACTATGGGACATTACTACTAATGCAAAGAATATAATACATACCCAACAATAACTTCACTATTCAATCCTAATTACAATTTGTGAGTACTTCTTTAAGCTAAGTGAAGTTGAGTTCAAGTACTAGTTCATAGGGATAACTCCACATCACTTCGACCTTAATCAAAACATTGTTCTTATCAAAAGAAGAAATTTATTACAACTTTAACTCACCTATTGCTATAACTAAAGTGGAAGAGTTGCATAATAAGAGTCTTTATAAGATGTAACTTCTTGTTGACTTTTCATTGATGCCCATGCATCCCAATAACTGGAGAAAAACCTTGAATACTTGTAGACCAAGCTTACACAGGCTTCGAATTCTCTTATTTTTTTGACAACAATAGACATCAAATAATCTCCTTCAGGAACATGCAGTCTTTTTGGTGTTTCTTCTGCAATTTTTAATATTTTTTCTATAGCTTTGTATGTTACATCTCAAGACCCTGGTTTTGTTGGTGCAGATCTTGAATCTACTGCCTCATGCTATCATTCTATTCTTTGTGGGCTTTCACCTACTGATTAGTGTCATTCATGTCCTTGTCATCTTCAATTTTAGGCTTGATATCTTCCTTTATTCTGCTCCCATTTTGAGTTGAGGGTCTTCCTCAACAGACCTATTGAGATCAATGGAGAGCTTGGCCTTATTTGGTCTCATCTCACACCTTGGTTTCTTCTCAAGTTTGTCATCAATGATGCCTTTCACAGGTTTATGCACCATCAACATTTTCCCCTTTGCCTCTCATTTAGCCTCCTCTAAAACCTTCTCTGGGACATATTTTGTTTCTGGATTTATATCTTCAAAATCCTACTCAGGGTCTGGACCAGTGTCCACCAAATCTTTCTCTGGTTCTGGATCAACAATGTACTCTATTTAAAAAACAACAGGTTTTTCACCTAAGGTCTCCCCCTTGCTGTGTTTCTACATGGTATTTCCCTCTGGCATCTTCTTCAAGGTCTGGATAGAATTTCCTCCATGTGGGTGAATTCATACTTTTGATCTTAAATGTTAAATCCACAGATCATTTTCCTTTAACATAATTTGAATTTTTTAAATGGCGTTCCCTTCAATCCAAATTTCATGAAACTTCAGTCTCGAAACCACCATCTTAACCACTTAAATGCTACCCTTAGTGCTTCCACTTGTCTCCCATATAATCACAACGTTGGAACCACATTCTCTGGGATTTGGGACTTCACGAGTTTCTCCCTCTTTTTACTTAGTGTATCTTCTCCAGAGTAATATCTCCCAGAGTATTAAGATATTGTAGCTTTTGGGTCATGAATTAAATATCCTTCATTGATCAGAACTCCTAATCAATGGTTAGATATCTTCACCACACAACTCCTTCCCAATCCAAATCAACATATGCGACTTGATAAACCAATGAGTGGACGACTTCCCTTCACTTCGAGGTTGCGGGATATCGAAGCTTAGTCTATCCTACCACTGTATGGAAATCAGACGGTTGAATTGATTTTCGAGCTTGTCCTTTTATCAAACGAATATCGTTTACTTCGATGCTTTGGAGCTCCAGGAATTTGACTTACCCTATACTTCCATTTTATGGCTAATTGGAGGACATAAATTCTCCAACCGAATCCAACGACTAGCGTGAATTCACAGCTTCGTGACTTTGACCTTCAGGAATTATACTGAGTTTTAAATATTTAATGTCCAGAGTGGTCAATTTTGAGTTTGACAACTACAAAGTGGTTCTGATTGGTCATGATTACTACCGAAGTGGGAAGGGACGATGCAAATTTAAACGTTTTTTTTTAAGGAATATCTACACTGTGATATTTATCCTCTGCAACCCCTCCTTCAATATTCCTCCTAAGCTTGAAATCATTCTGTGATCTATGTTTGTGTTGTAGAAAATATCCCCCTCCATTCTTCTTTCAGCCAAAAGATTGGGATTCCCTGGCTCCAATCGGGGTTTTGATTTTCTACCACTAGAAATAGATTGCACACCTCAACTGATAGTTTCCCTCTTGTTAAACCACCTCTCGCCAGTGATAGGGAGAGAACATGCTCCAACGATGAAATTATTTGTTATGTGGATGGTCATGTCCTTGATCTTAGTATGGAATCCATCAAAGTTCTATGTGAATATTAGGGCAATTCCCATGTGATTTCCATTGAAGGTACATATGAAGTCAAACCACTCACCCCTAATAAAAATATCCCTGATATTTGGTATATCCTTGAACAATTCGAGCCCTGTTGGCTCTACCCTATTTAAATACCAATGTTCTTGGGGTGATACCATCGGTCCCTAGTTGCCTCTATTGACAATGATGGTTGAGGATTCTGTTGATTTGGGTTCACCCAAAACCTACAATGATAACTCCACAAGGCACAAATGCACACGATCTTGAGGGAACAAGGAACATGTGAGCGTGATCTAAGAACCAACGCACTTTAATTCAAACATTAAAACTCATAAAATAGACTCTGTCTTTTGATCGCAAGAATGATGGAATTCTTGCAATCAATACCTTTTTGCACTTTTAGGCTTGTTTTGCTACCTATGATCCAATAGTGATATAACCATGGTGATAAGAATTATTCAATTCAAATCAAGATTTGACTTGACCTTATAAATAGAAAACAATTGATCATAAATCAAATAAGGGGAGGACAAAAAATCAAATGACTTAAAACATAATGAAGTAGAAAATTAACTAAAATCTAGGTTGGTATATGGATGGGATGGTTTGAGGAATAGAAGGAAGAGGTGTAGGCCTAGGATCTAACAATCACCATGACGTAAACCATGAAATAGACCTATACCATGAACTAGACCATGACATAGAGCTAGATCTATATTTAGATGATGACCTAGAGCTTGACGTAGACCATGAACTAGACCCCCCTACCTCCATCTAAGCCTAGGCCTAACTTATTCTCTATCCTTAACCCCCTCTACACTTGAGACCCAAGTGAATTATGCATATACATTTTGTACAACCCTTGCACTCACATCACCCACACCACCCATGTATTGGGGCTCTAACCATTGCTCTATCCTTGTAAACACTTTCAATCCTAACCCCTTAGGTCTTAATTGTCCCCATACCTCTATACATATTTATTCATAAAGATGTTTGTTCTATAATAAATGTTATATCTATTGCATTAAGAGAGCACACGTGCTCTTGTGACTTAATAGAGTTGTAGTTGTTTCTTGTTTATGCTTAGTAGGAATGCACACACGTTCCTAGAATGCACACACACTCTAGTGCACACACGTTCTAGGAACACGCACGTGTTCTTGCTGGGCATATTTTGGTGCCAAGAACACTTCACTACCTCATCTATCTCAAGGATGACAAAGAATTCACGACCTCTTTACACAAAAATAACGCTTACATACAAGTTTTTCTTATTTTAGTCTTGTTGTTTGATTCATAGAGAATTTTGTGCTATTGCGATATCATTGTCGGAAAAATTGGAAGAAAAATTTGTCCAAGTGTAATTGGAATTGTTATTTGTATATTCTTAGGTCTTCTTGGAATTGGAAGACAAACTTGTCCAATTGGAATTGTTATTTTTGTCTTCTTGTGTCTTCTTGGAATTGGAAGAAAAAATTGTCGAATTGGAATTGTTAGTTGTGTAATACCAAGAAAAATTTATCTAATTGGAATTGGAATTGAAATTGGAATTATAAGTTGTGTTTTCTTTTGTAATATGAAGACAAATTTCTCCACTTGGAATTGGAATTGTTAGTTGTGCCTTATTAAATAATACAAAGACAAATTTGTGGCGGGGTGTTTGGAAGCCAATTTTTATCTATAAACATGGGGAACTGATGGATTTGAGAAAGAAATTCCTGGAGAAAAGAGAAATCGATCGAAAAGGTATAAGAATAAACAAACAAGACAAAGTTACGTATGTCAAAGAGTAAGATTTTATAAGAGAGAAATCCAATTTCTAGTGGAATAGATGTCGTTGTTGTTTCTCCTCCATCACCATAATCAACGCGCAAGAGTTCATTAGAGATAAATCCATTTAGGATCTCATCATGAAAAATTGTTGTGGATGACCAACTGATGGAGGATTTGCTTGGGGTTGATTACAAAATAGATGAAATTAGAGAAACAAGTGATGTACAAAATTGTGGTGAAGAAGTTTATGTGGTGCAATCTCTTGTTGGACAGTCAAATGATCCAGAAACTAGTCAATCCCATGTCCACTCTTCTCCTAGAGTTTATCTGCTAGTGATTGAAAGGGAAATAACTACAACATTGTTAACTCCACAGTAGGGAGGTCAAGAGTGTCAGAATAGGGGTTCATCGTCCCTACCTAGATTGAGCATTGTGCAACGAAGAACTCCTAAACGCATTCAGGTCGATGAAAGTGATATAACATAACTTGAAGGTAATTTAGCTAACCATACTATTCGTTATCACTCTTATAAAATCATTAAAGAATAATTTGAACCAAAATTCGATGCTGCTAAATGTCAATTATTTTTATCTTTGTTAAAATCTAGAAGTTGGACTTCTATTAGGAGAAGTTTAGGCATTAAAACAGTCAAAAGTGTAGAAACAAGTCATCATTTTGTTAGAAACCTTGTAGATTCTTTTCAAAGAATTGGTAATAAATCTTGTTCTAGAAACCTAAATGCATCCCAACATGTCTTGTCACAATCAATTGTTAGCAAGATCGCAAGAAAACATTGTTTGCTACAACAAACCTCTCACCTATTGAAATGAAATTCCAAAACCCTTAGAAAGTATTCTCATAGACAAGATAGCCTTGACACAGGTGGCCCAATAGATTTGTGGGCCTTCACTGGTAGGCTACCTCATCCTGACATGAAGTTAATTGGAGTGGTTAAGTGACTAGTTCAAGATTTCTAGCATGAGAACACTAGGCCTTCTTCCAACAAAAAAGATGTACTAAAATTGAGAAGGGGATCTAAGGACTGTGAACCCCATATTAAACACTTTCGTGACATTAAAAAAATAAAATTTTATGAGAGATTCAGAACAATACATAGTGCACTTAGATTGGACCAAAGATATTTCCATAAATGCAAGCCTTGGTATGTTTGAATAAACACAATTTGTAACACATGTTGTTGTAGATATCCTATTGAGTATGGTTATATATATATATATATATATATATATATATATCATTTTTTGCAAAACATCCTTTTGTAGGAATGCTCAGTTATATTGTTGCCATTTTGCAAAACATCCTTTTGTAGGAACGCTGAGTTATATTGCCATCATCGTCATCTAGAGACTTTATTCAGAACATCTTGTGTACAAGGCCAGAGGGTTTTACATTTTATTAGTAAACATGCTTAGATGAGGCATGCCCTAGGTGCGGTGGAATGACATTACTGAGAAAGTGCACCAATGTAAGCATCAAATATTCACAAATGTCATGCATTATATAAATATATTAATGTAACTTAATAAAATGTTATTATGTAGTATCATATAATTTTTTTAAATTAGTGAAAATTCATTAGACATTACAATATAGAAATTAAAAACCAATATATTTCATTCCACATAGGTTATTATTCATATTTTATTTTTCATTCATCAAATCCAAAAATTAAAAATTACTTCTGACAATTGGTATTTTTTCCCAATTCAATAGGTCATAGTCTAAAAGTTCTAAGAAATAACTCTTTTCCGACGATATGGTGAGAAATTGTTAGATCCACAGATTTGATTGATTATTTATGTATAATCCTAGTGCCCTAGGGATTTTTCAGCATGGTGAATTCATTTCTACATTCAGAAATGGATTTTAAACAACAAAAATTAATGATTTCGCGCAAATTTATTTCGTCAGATTGCGATGAGAAAAATAATTTTGTAGAGCAATTAGACAAAGTCATTCAATACTTTGATAATGCATCCACTCTTGTCATTTTTCTGGTATACCATTTGTCTATTGATAATGCATTGATTGTATATAGACATTGCATTTAGTCTTATTGAATGTATGTATCCCAAATTTTAATTTAAGCTAAACAACCGAATTCCATTAGCAATCAAAAAGTCCATGTGGGTTGTTGTCCCTTGGTTATGTATTAAGGAAGAAATCGAAGATTAAGGAAGGGGAAAGACAAAGTACAAAGTGTACAGAAGGAACATAAACCGAGGAAGGGTCGAAGTGGTTAAGAAAGCAGAAAATAAGGAATGAAGTAAGGAAAAGAAAGTCGTTGAAGGAGAAGATCAAAGAAGACAAAGCAACAAAGAAGATAGATCGCGGACAAGTCAACACGTGGAAGAAGACACCAATGGGTTCTTTGGAGAACCTCACGGAGAAGAAGGAAGAAAAGGTTGGTGAAGCCCTTAAAATGCGGGTCATGTGGACCTAGGGTTTTGGCATCTAGGGTTTTGTCATCTAGGGTTTTGACACCTTGGCTTCATTATAAGGTTGTCCAAGAGTCGTGTAATGTATAAATAAAGGTATAGAAAAGTCGAGAGGGTTCGTTGTTATTGGTGATTATTGGTCATTCGTTGTCATTGTCAAGAGAGATAAGTGTTTTGCGTCTGCATTCTAGATCTTCAGCTGGGTGCGAAGATCAACCATGCAGCTTGGTGTGCAGGGAAGGGAGAGAAAGAGCAAGAGAGAGAAGGATCTGCAACTCAGTGCACAGATAGAACTGTATGTTTTCATATAATATATCAAGAAACACAATTTTGTGGGCGTATCCCAAGGGAGAGGGTGAACCACATAAATCTTCTTGTTCTTTGTGGTTGTTGATGTGTTATTTTCTATCTGTTATATTGTTATTGCATTATTGTTTCCATATTAAAGATAGGAGGTATAAGATAACTTCACGAAGTTAAGTATAAGATTGTTAAAGAACCTCTAGGTTACATTGCATTGTTGTTCTGGAATCATTTTGCATTTCCTCTTGTTGTAGACACCTATGTCGTGCAACCCCCCTATTGCTACTCCGGGTGAGAATTCATCTACTTCCCAAGTGTTGCCAAAAGGGCCAGTAGATAGGGTTTGTTGGTGCGTTGTTTGAGTTGAACCCTGGGTCTGCCCCTGTGCCAATAAATGGTTCTGTTTTCAGGATCGAGATCTTTTTGAGGGAATGTCAAGGTGGTTTCCATCGAAGACCGAAAATTAGAACTTGATAGAAGAACAAGAAAGGGACTTCGTCGTAGCTCAAAATAGGAACCCTAGCATTAGTAAAGACCTGCAAATAAAATTTCTTTATAGGAGTTCATAAGGAGTTATACGAGTGGTTAGCTAGTACAACAGACACTCAGTTTGAAATCAGATCTATACCACATGTGTTTTGGACGTCGGTGATGATCAAGAAGGTCAAGAGAGTTGATAATGCTATGTCTAGAGTAGTATATCTATGGTTTGATAGAACTATTGGAGGGTACATAACTGAATTTTGAGTGACAAAGTGGTATCATATAGTCAAGAAGAGAGGTATTTCTTCAAGGGACCTAGAGGAAAGTTTCTACACTTCTTAAAGTTAAAGATTAAGATGTTATTGCATGAGAATAATATCTTAAAGATACAGTAATCAGTTAGATTTTGAATATAATGTTCAAGAATTCAGATAGGGATAGTGACACAGAGGCTGGACACAGACATAGTGGGATATCATTCAGAGAGGTTCCTTTTGTGAACCTGTTTAATTAGAGTTACTGAGACAAGGGATTCTATAGTGGAGAAGGAGCAGATCTAATACACAAAGAGTATTCAGAGTCTGCAAGGGTAGAGTAAGTAGAGACTGAAGAACTTCGTCGAGGAGAACCAGAAACTTCAGGTACTATGACTAATGTCGAAGTAAGTATTATTACTCCTCTTATTTTTTTAGCAACATTAAGTAACCAGAGTAACCAGAGTAATCAGAGCACTCAAAGTATTGTTACAGGAAGTTTAGTACATACTCAGTCGAGAAACCCAGGAAATTCCATGGAAAATGAAATGAGGTTACCTAACTTTAGAGGAGATGGATCTGAAGATCCTAACCAACACTGGTTTTTATGTGAAGTTGTATGGAGCATTAAGAAATTCATTGACGAAGTTGTTAAGAGAGCTCAATTTTGTACTACCTTGAGGGACCGTGCCCTGAGCTGGTACATGAAGTTTGTTACAGGATCTGTACAACCTAAATACCTGAGTGACATTAAGACTGCATTGAGAACAGAGTTCAAGAAGCCTAAGTCAGATTCACAGTGCATTATAGAGTTGAAGGAAATCAAGAAGAAGGTGACTAAATCTGTTTGGGACTTTGATCAGAGGTTTAAGACCCTGACAGGTCATTTAATTTTTCATATCCTAGACAAACAACATAAGGAATGGTTCATCGCTTCCCTCCTACCACACATTAGAGTTCCTCTGATGCAGCAGAAGTTTTCTTCATAGGCTGAAGCTATGGATATTTCTATGAAACTAAAAGCATCCCTTGTAGGAGAATCCATTCCAGGTATGAGCCAGATTTTAAATCAATTGACTAGTCTATCCTTACAGGTTGAAGATATGAAGAAGGAAAAAGGAAAAGAGAAAAGAGAATATATATGGTGTATCAGGTGTAAAGAGGAGGGCCATGACAAAGAGCACTGTCCCTTATTTAATAATACGTGGCCTCCAGAGAACCTAACCCCTTGAATCAAGCTACTTTACCATGGTGTGAGGTATGTAGAAATAGGCATTGCCCCGATGAATGTTATTATATGCATAAATATGTCAAGACACCCACTAATCTTTATTGAAAATTCTGTAAATCCATGGGGCATGATGAGAAGGACTGTAGGGATTATGACCTCATGCATTAAAGGTCAAGAGACAGATATAGAATTCAAGGAGAATTATATTCAGAAGGAAATATTGCGCAGTTCATTTCCCCAGGAAGAGGAAACTTCAACCCTCGCGGTGGATTCAAAGGAAGATGACGAGGAGGAGGAATGGGTTGAGGTCGAGGTCATATCATTTTCTATAACTGCACTAAGCCAGAAATTTGGCAAGAGATTATCAGGACCCTCGTACTACTTGCATCTAATGTAATTCATTTGACCATGTCATTAAAGACTGTCCAGTATTATTATCTAAACTTCAGGAAAGACGAGGTGGAAACCAACAAGTACAACTAATATAAGTGGAACCTCATGGTGAGGATCCCAAAGTCATTGTTATTACTAGAAGAGGCGTTGTTACAGGAGAAGACAGGGTGACTCCAGGAAAGACCACAAATGGATCAGGGATCAGAAGAGATTAAGAGAAGACATGATTGTTTGATCCAAGGAAAGAAAAGCATACTTTTGAAGAAGAAAGAAGAGAATTTTAAGGAGAACATGCTTATTCATCTCGGGCACAACCAGAAGTAAGGGAATGTGAAATGCCTCCATCATTTGACTAGTCTGCCCTAGCTAGACAAGGGAAAGAGGTAAGAAATCTTATGGACTTCTTGTATACTTGTATCAATTTGATTAAAGATGAAAAAGTTGTGTAGGAACTACAATACCTAATAAGACAATATGAAATTGGGAGAATAGATCCTCTGCTGAGTAGAGTTGTGAATCAAGCATCTAGGAAAAGGAGGACAGGAAAGGAACTACACCTTAGTGCTCAGATTGGAGACTACGACGTGGACTATGTGGTCCTCGACTTGGGATCAGAAGTAAATGTTATGACGAAGTAGACTTGGGAATTGATGGGAAAACCTAAGTTGATTTACTCTCCTATTAGGCCCAAGATGTCTAATCAGTAGGTAGTAAGTCCCTTTGGAAGACTAGAGCATGTCCCTATGGACATAAAAAAACTAAGGACATTTGCAGATTTTGAAGTGATTGAGATCGTTGATGATAGGTGCCCCTACCCTGCATTGTTAGGAATTGATTGGAATTTCAACAATTCGACTTTTTTTTACCTAAAAAAGAGAAGAATGACATTTGAAGGTGATGGCCTTAGGGTCATTGCACCTCTTGATCCTGATGAAGGTCGCAGATACACAGAACATATAAGATAAGAAGACCATGCCTATGAGCTAGATAACATCTATAAACTGACAACATGACAATCGGATTATATTAATCTTATAGAAAATGGAAATCTAAGTTGGCGAAGTGAAAGTGCATGCTCATCAGATTTAAAAGAAGCATTGGAAAACTAGCAGAACATAATGTATGAATTCTCTATGCGGAGGTGTGCCAGATTGACCAAGGCAGTTCGTTGGATTGGCACATAAGTAAGTAATCTTCCTACATTTGATGGCTTGAATAACTTAGAGATATTTCTAGTTGAATTTGAAGGAATTGTACCAGTACAAGAAAGGTTGTTGGCACTATATGAGGCTTTGAAAGAAATACCAGCTAGATGGTGGGAAACACATAAGAACAATATCACAGAGTGGGTACAATGTCACACCTTGATGACAATGCGCTTTTCAAATCAAGATAAGGGTTGCGAAGTTCGATACATAGGCTAGAGTTGTCCTAAGGACCATGTGTGAAGTTGTGAGGAATCCTCGAGTAGCATTCCTAAAGAACAGTGGGTACATAAGTTCATTAACACCTTGGATACTACGCCTATCAATTGGTATCTTCAAGAAGAATTGCGCTTAGTCACTACAGATTGGTATGGTATGACCCAGAAATTTATAGCTATGTTCCTATTTGAAATTCAATACCCTACAGTAGATCATGCTTTACAAATTGCAAGACAGAAGGTCTTTGAGGAGGCACCTAACCCCCATCTTGACCAAGAAGAATATGAATGCATTGCGCAACTTCAACGGTTACAGAGTTGTTATAATATTAATGTTGATGAGAATGATGACCCTAGGGATGTAAACATTGCAGAAACTAAAGGACAAAGAGACATAGAAGGGTCGGGGATCAAATTACCTTTTATTGGGCAGCCTATTAAAATTAAGAAGGTTAATATTGGAATAGAGCAAGCACCTAAGCTGGAAAATGTTAAAGACTATTGGGATGATGCTACTATTATTAAGATTACAGAACTATTGCATGAGTATCAAGACTTGTTTCCAACCAAGTTCATAGACATGAAAGGAATTAAAGGGCCCATGGGAGAAATAAAGATTCCTTTGAAACCAGATGCAAGGACTATCAAGAAGAGACCTTATAGACTGAATCCCAAGTACAAGAAGAAAATTAAGATTGAATTAGATAGAATGTTGGAAGTAGGAATCATAGAACCAGTTGAAGAATCTGAATGGATCAGCCCTATGCTGGTCCAAGATAAGAAGTCAGGAGAAATCAAAATCTGTGTAGATCTAAGGAAACTGAATGATGCATGTTGGCATGATCCATTTCCTACACCTTTTACTGATGAGGCTCTAGATAATGTAAGAGGACATGAAGTATATTCATTTACAGATGGATTTTCAGGCTATCACCAGATTACAATTGCTAAAGAGGACAGACATAAGACCACATTTGCAACATAATGGGGCTCTTTTTAGTACACTGTGATTCCTTTTGGTTTGAAGAATGCACCAACCATCTTTTCCAAGGTGGTGGTTGAATCATTTAAGGAGTTTTTACAAAAGTCTTTGGAGGCATACTTTTATGATTGGACCATTTTTAGCCTACTAAAAGATCATATTGAATGCTTAAGATTAATGTTAGATAAGTGCAGGCAATGTCAGATTTCCCTGAACCTAAAAAAGTGTATTTTATTTTCACCTTTTCGGGTGTTGTTAGGACACATTGTGTGTAAGAAGGGGTTGTTGGTATATCCTTCCAAGATCACTATCATTGTTGATCTACCTGCTCCTACTTTGGTTAGACATTTGTGCACTACATTGGGACACACTGGATACTACATAAATTTTGTTAAGGGCTACACATAGATAACAACACCTATGGAGAAGATATTAAAGAAAGACAGTAAGTTTGAATGGATAGAGGAATGCCAATAGAGCTTCGACACAGTAAAGAAGAAAATGGTCACTGCACCTATTTTGGTTTTCCCATATTGGAGTAAGGAATTCCATGTTCATGTCAATGCTTCATCCATTACATTAGGAGCAGTTTTAGCACAGAGAGGTGCAGGAGAGATTGACCACCCTATAGCCTTTGCTAGTAGGAAGCTTAGATATGGTATACACGCTGCATAAGTTTAGACACTACTTGTTGGGAGGACATTTTAAGATGTTTATTGATCATTATTCATTGAAGTACTTAGTCAACAATCCATTGTTGGGGGGAAGAATATGAAGATGGCTATTATTATTCCAAGAATATGACTTTGAAATTGTAGTCAAGCCAGGGAGAATGAATAAGGGACCTGACCACTTATCTAGGTTAGAACATGGAGACGAACCTACTAGTTTGGATGATGCATTACCAGATGCACAATTGGTGGCCATCTGGAATGTCGATGATCACTTCGTCGAGATAGTCCAATTCCTATCCACAAGAATGGCACCTCGTGAGTACACAATTATTCAGAAGAAACAATTGGTATTTCGCGCTGCATTTTTTCAACTTATAGTTGGACAGTTATATAAGATGGGACCAGATGAGATCTTTAGGAGATGCGTTATGGAGGCAGAAAGACCATTGATTCTTGTAGAAGCACATGAAGGCATCGTAGGAGGACATTATGCATGGAAAGCAACAATGCAGACGGTTCTCAGAGCTGACCTCTGGTGGCCCACTTTACATAAGGATGCTAAGGAATACTACAGAGCCTATGATGTATGCCAAAGGATAGGAAAGCCTTATATATGGGATGAAATTCCTTTAGCACCTCAGTTAACCTTACAAGCATTTGAGAAATGGGCTATTGAATTTGTGGGACTTATCATCCCACCAAGAAGGCACACAAGAGCTCGATACATCATCACTACTACAGAGTATTTGACCAGATGGGCAAAAGCAAGAGCAGTTAAAGACTGTAGTGCAACTACAACTGCGCGATTCATCTATGATGATATCATAACCAGATTTGGATGCCCTAAGATCCTTATGAGTGATCAAGGTACACACTTCATTAACAAAACTATTGAAGCCTTGACTTAGGAGTTTGAAGTTCACCATTAGAAGAGCACACCATATCACCCACAGGTGAATGGTACAGTCAATGCTTTCAATAATATTCTGGAGATAGTTCTAACTAAGATTTGCAGTGTTAACATGGATGATTCAGATTTAAGAATTCCAATAGTCTTATGGGATTATCGAACTACTTGCAAAAAGATGAAAATGAAGACTCCCTTTAAGTTAGTGTATGGCCATAAAGCAGTAGTACCTATGGAATATTTGGTTCCTAGTTTAATAATCGCAACATTTACAGGTATGGATGACATTGGCACTATTCAATATAGGCTTGCGTAGTTGATAGAATTAGAGGAATACAAGTTTATTGCATGATTTCATCAGCAGGTACAAAAAGAACGAGAAAAGGCTTACCATGACAGACATATCAATAAGAAAACATTCAAACAAGGAGATTTGATACTGGTATATGACAACAAGTTCATGAAGCATCCAGGAAAGTTCAGGACACATTGGCTCAGACCATTCGAAGTTTCCTATGTTACAGAAGGAGGAGTTGCACAGTCGAAGACTCTTAATGGAGAATGGAAGGACGGTTTAGTGAATGGAAGTCGATTGAAGATGTATTGTGACAACTATCTCCCTCACAACTCTCAGTAAAAACAAAGGAAGAAGGGTCTAGGTACCAGGTGCAGTTGAAATTGGGTACCAGACACAAAAAATATAGTCTGCACATGATATGGAGGGATAGAGAAGAAAGCATAGGTTGCTCCGCACAGTCTGCAGTCGAAGTAATACAGAAAGATCAATCTTGCAGTGACTCGGGACGAGTCACATGTGATTTCTAGGGGCTTGTTTTCCCTTGGTTATGTATTAAGGAAGAAAGAGAATATTAAGGAAGAATAAAGATAAAGTATGAAGTGTGCGGAAGGCACATAAGCCAAGGAAGGGTCGAAGTGGTTAAAGCAGAAAAGAAGGAATGAAGTAAGGAAAAGCAAGTCGTTGAAAGAGAAGATCAAGGAAGACAAAGAAACAAATAAGATAGATCGCTAACAAGTTAACAAGCGGAAGAAGACACCAATGGATGCTTTGGAGCACCTCGCGGAGAAAAAGGAAGAACAGTTTGGCGAATCCCTTAAAATGCGGGTCATGTGGACCTAGGGTTTTAACATCTAGGGTTTTGAGACCTAGGCATCTATCTAAGCTTGTACAAGAGTCGTGTAATGTATAAATAAAGGTCTAGAAGAGTCGAGAGGGTTGGTTGTTATGGGTGATTGTTGGTCATTGGTTTTCATTATCAAGAGAGAGAAGTGTTTTGTGTGTGTATTCTGGATCTTCAGCTGGGTGCAAAGATGAACCCTGCAGCTGGGTGCACAGGGATGGGAAAGAAAGAGCAAGAGAGAGAATTATCTGCAGCTAAGTGCATAGATAGAACTGTATGTTTTCATCTAATATATCAAGAAACACAGTTCTATGGACGTAGCCCTAGGGAGAGGGTGAACCACATAAATCTTGTTGTTCTTTGTGGTTGATGTTGTTTTATTTGCTATCTGTTATACTTTTATTGCATTATTGTTTCCATATTAAAGATAGGAGGTATAATCTAACTTCGCGAAGATAACTATAATACTGGAATCATTTTTCATTTCCTCTGGTTGTAGACACTTGTGTCCTGCAACCCCCCTATTGCTACTTCGGGAGAGACTTCATCTACTTCACATGTGTTGCCGAAAGGGCCAGTAGTTAGGGTTTGTTGGTGCGTTGTTTGAGTTGAACACTGGGTCTGCCCCTGTGCCAATATGGGTAAAGAGACAAATTCCATTAGCAACCAAAAATCTTAGTGGGAAGGAAGGTATTCATTTTCGTTTTTCTTCACTTATGCGAACCAAAAAAGTCCATGTGAGTTGACAGGGAGATTTTGAAATTTCGTGTCACTTAGAGTCGAAAAGTATAAAAGCCACTTGTCATACAAAACCTATAGAAATTACAAATATTATGGACTGATACTCTTCCATCACAACATCCTTCCAAACTTGTTGGCCTATTTCCTCCTCATAATTGGAAGGTTCATAATCAATGATGTCACTCATCAATGCCATATAACTTGAGAATATTTGAGGTTTTTTTCTCTCCTTGAAAGTACCACTGGAAACTGCATGCTCCTTTGCATCCTGCAAAGTGTCATGAATCCATGCTGGGCTCTTCCTGACTACTACAACATCATTCTGGGTAGATCCACTGGCTCTGTTTGGTCTACTGACTCCTCTTGATAGTATAAAGGATGAAAAATTGGGCAAGATAGATGTGTACCCTTATCCTTTGGAACCTCCTGCTCCTCACTATTGATCTCCATGTGAGACTCACTGGGCCTCACATCCTTAAGGTGATCATGCCCTATAATTAGGAAAATCACAACCAAGTGGAATGTGGTTGCTCTGTGTGCACAGGTCGCTGACAACCATGACTGTGGTCACTATGTGTGCACAGGCCGCTTGTGAAAATGACTGTGGTCACTTTGTGTTCACAGATCACTCACGGCTACAACTGTGATCGCTCTATGTGCAATGGCCACTCAGAACCACGACTGTGCAATTGCAAAAAATCAAAAATATCTGAAGAAAATCTATGAGATCTGACACTGAAAACCTTTAATTGGTTTCATAAAACACTCTGAAAGCTCTAATACCATGTTGAATTTCTTTGAACCCTCAGTATGATCTAATACCATGTTAAATTTTCTAATTTTTAGATATGATAATTACTTCCTTATGATATTGTTACCATAGAATAATTACACACTGGAAATCTCAATTGAATATAGTAAGTAAATATTGTATGAGATGATATGAGATGATATATTACAATTGAGGGCCCTAATATATATACTTGGGCGGAGTGCCCTTTCATTAATGGAAATGTCTTTTCCATTAATGTCTTTTCATTAATTAATTTATTATTAATTATTGATTATTTATATTTATGCATTATGTTATAAGTATATTGTTGGCCCTTGACCAAGTTTTGGTAGATCCTTGTTCAAGTTTGACCCATTTGGGACATCGACAGCCTATCGAAGGAGGAGTGCAAGATGAAGAAGAGATTGTGAGATCTCAGCCACTTTTTGGGATTTGGTATTATGTAACGGGTATGGGATGTTGGCCCATGGGTTTACCCATGTTTAGGCCTATTTTGTAAAGTATAAATAGATGTCTAGGCAATGTAAGAAAAGAGCAGTTACGAATGGCTAAGTGCTAGATCTATGTGATTGAAGGATTGTAAGTGCTTTGTGGATATTGTGTGAAGATTKSAGAGCTAAGTGCAAGTGATTGTAGAAGGCTTAGTGCTTTACCCTAGCTCGAAGAAGGAGGRTCTGACAAAGTGYRTGCAGATCTYYTGTCTTCTRCGGAGTAGSATTTGGATGTTATGTTCTTGTAAGAAGCTTGAMAAAGATAATAAAGAAGAAGAGTTGGTGGACGTAGCCCCAGGGTGGGGGTGAACTATGTATATAATGTGTTTCTCTACTTTCTGCAATGTGTTGATGTGTTTATGTCTTTAATTGCTAAGTGCTTTGATATAGATAGATAGATCTGTTTATGATTTGTGCTAATGATGTATATGGATGTTAGATCTTACTTATATGAATGTGCTAGTGCTTGTATCTATTAGATCTAACCTAATTCTCTATGATAAGTGCTTAGATACATCAGATCTGAATGAATGATGCGATCCTCTGTTTTATCTGCGGAGTAGATAGTGCTTAAATATTGATGAACTATCGGTGCTAAGTGTTCTGTTAAGTATTACAATCACAGATCTGTGTCCCAGCTAAGGTTGCAGACACCCGAGTCCTGCGACCACCCCTACCTCTACCTTGGGTGAGACTTCATCTTCTTCGTAGGTGTTGCTGAAAGGGCCGCTAGTTATGGTTTTGTTGGTGCGTTGTTGTAGCGTTGAACCCTGGGTCTTCCCCTGTACCAACAAATGCTTCTGTTGTCGAGACCTGAAACTGTGATTGCTGGGAACTAAGGAAGAAAACAATTTGTGCAAAGATCCATCCTAAAACAATGAAATCTCCGTACGTAGATTTGTTGCCCTAGTGCACAACATTCTACTTGACCTATGAAGCTCTATGCCAAGAAAAGATATCAGATCTGAAGAAAAGAGGTAAGATCTGCAAGCTCTGTGCTCTGATAAAGGTAAGAATAGTGAAAAGTTCTAGATCTGAAAGCTTTGTGCTCTATAGAAGTAAGATAAGTGGAAATTTTTGTTTCAAAAGTATGGATCTAGGTATGTTTGATAGATTATGTCCTAGCTTGAAAACTAGAGCACTAATAGATGAAAGAAGGTTTGATATGCATAGATCTGATAAGAATAGTGAAAGATATGTTATACCTATGCATAGAAAGAATGTTTGGACTAATCAGTGGATGCAGGATCCTAGAAATAAATGTTTACAGGTTAGCTACTATGACCCTAGCACTCAATATAGAAAGAGTTGGGAATCATTTAAAATAAAGAGAGGATTAACCCTCTGTTACAGTTGGAGAAAACCAGGACATCTTGCTAAGGAATGCCTTGGGAGAAGACCTAGTTGTCATTTCTGCAAAGCTATGGACCATGAAGAATTGGATTTCCCTAGAATGATTACTAAGATTGAAGAAATGAACATGAGACAAGAAAACCCTAAGGCAAATCCAGAAACTACTATTATGGCAGAACCTCACAAAGAATCAGAGAAAGTATTGCTATAGATGAAAGAAACCCTAAATGATCACCGACATGTTAGTTTATCAGAGGTCTTCAAAGAAAACGAATGCCTTGAAGCAAGAATAGGAATCTTCGACATTGAATTTTTTCTAGATGAGGAAACACGGGTCAATATCATGACAAAAAGAACTTGGGAACTTTTAGGGAAGCCTGCTATGACTCCTTCATTGGGAGGAATAGGTCTATTTAGAGGAAAGATGATAAACCTATGTGGAAAGCTCACCCAAATATCTATTAATGCCAATGGAACTTTGACAGAGGAATATTTTGAGATTATTAAATTTATTGAGAACAACGCCCCATTTACCATGTTACTAGGAAAACCTTGGATTGAAATAAATCAAGCCAGAAGGCAAGAAGAAGAAGAATTTTTAGCATAGAAGAAGCAAGAGTTAAAAGATTTCATGACTAGAAGGATCAGACACTTAATTTAAGAAAAAAATAATAGATCGAAGGTATTTAACACTAGAGACCTGGATATCGAAGTTCCAAGAACACTAGACGACCCACCGAATATCGAAGTACCTATTCCATATAAAGAAGAAGTATCACCCTCAAATCTTAGGAAATAATCTCAAAAACGTGAAGTAACTATGCTAATATCGATAAGTTACAGAAGGTTCCACTGGAAAGAAAGATAGAAAGTTAAGTAAGAAGAGAGCTAATATCGATAAGTTACAGAAGGTTCCAGAGGGAACTTCGCAGAAGGAAAATTTGCAAAATTGGTGCTTCGTCGGGATAACAGAACAACATCACATGGCACTTCGCCAGGGCGAAGCAATATGACCGTTGGGACCAATATAACCATTCGGTCGACCCCCCGAATGGGCAGAAAGGAATTTATGGTTTGCCACCAGACTGTTGGACCACGCCATAATGGACAGAACAGAGTTAATGAAGGCTTCTCGACCATTGCAAACAATCTGTTTCCAAGTTATCTATTTATCCCGTTGTGCCATGCACCAAGAACACTTTTGCTAACTGTGAATCTGAGCCCGCAGACTCGTTGATTTTACACAATGATCATTGTGCTATTTCCCTCTATCCTATTGTAGTGTCTAAGTTACTCCTCAAACCCGAAGATTTCCAACCTCGAGTGTGTATGTAGGACGAGTTCAACACTGCAGAAAAAATTGTCGAAGAAGTTGTGATCGATCTCATGACTAAAAGAGTCATGTCGATGTTTGTAGGTATACAATATGCATCGATGAGAATGGTGCAAGCCTCTCCGTCGACTCCTTGCAGAGCCGGACCATCTCGGCCATCAATAGAAAAGAAAACCAAGCATAAAGACGACCTCGCAAATGCAAAACTAATTCCAACCATATTGCCCGATTACATCCTGCCTCTGGCTGGTGCGGTGAATTGTGATAGTGTACCAAGAGATTTCAAATACACCATAGTGACTGCGTACCTCCCGAAGGATATACGTGCAGTTCAAGCAGAGAAGGACAAGATCGAAACACTAAATTTCAATGACTTCAACCTCGGAGATCACAATATCTATGCTATGCTTGCCCCATACAAGTATGTAACCAGAAATAAAGGGAAGAACTCGAAGATCATCCCCCATTCATGGACAATGAACCTCGCACAGTCCACCCTGCTGAATGTCATGAAGATCCCACACTTCAGAAGACACCAAGAAGTCAACGCCTGTATCAAGCTACTACTGTCGTGTTACTATGGTGGCTACTTATGGCTAGACCGCCGCATTACAATTGACCCAACGTTGATCCACAGGATCACATGACTGAGTATGCAAGGACTCGACCCATAGGAATTTTATCTAGGAAACGTCGTAGATCGCGCACTCGCACAGAATATCAAGGATACACATGGCAACGTTGAGAAGGGAACAAGAGGCTACAAGGTAGCTTCCATCTAGAGTGGCACAGTGCGCCTAGAATTCCAACTAATATCTAGACGGTTAGTAAGGAAGAACCGACCTACGCAGATCACCGGCTTCGGCATTGACCTTGTAGGGAAATGCGCGGAAGGCCTACAGATGAACTAGGAGAAGTACCTAGTTAACCAGTTGGAACTAGATTGTCGAGAAGTACATGATTAGAGTTATGAATTTCATTTTAGCTGGCTCCTGGTCCTCATTGCATTTGTTTCCTAGGAGAAGCCGGAAGGAGCAACCTTCCCAGACATCGAGTCGTTTGAACTGCTTTCTGCGAAGTTCGCTACCCTGTGGTATTCAACTAATATGAATAAACAATGGCAGTCGAATGTTGTGTTTCATACATATTACCTCCAGCTAAAGCGAGCCATCAAATCCGAGCCTCACATGACTCCAAACACCATTCAAAGGTTTCAACCCCTGATGAAGTTCAGCGTAGATCGACACTTCATCTACATTACAACATGAGGAGATGAACATCAAGAGAAACTCTAGTCATATTATAATATTATAGAAGAAGACCTTGGATAAATCACTAAGGAATGGTCTGCTGAACTCCTTAGCCCTACCAACCCCGCAAAGATATTTGATCTTGACAGCCTAGAGGACACTCATAAAGAACAGAATCCACCCAGAACTAGTAGACAGAAGAAGATTGAGGAGGTCCAAAACTTAAGCAGCACCTTAGGAAAGACTCATTCAGTGTCACCTGATCGAGGGGGTGATGACGAAGTAGAAGCTGAATAGAAGCCTAGTGAAGTAACACCACCCAAAGATGAGGTTGACCCCTTGAAGAAGAGGAAGGTTTCCCCCCTAGAACCTTCTTATCAAAATAAATCTAAAGCCACCATGACCAAGATGCAGACTGTCCTCACCTCCGATGATTTTGACTTCATCATCGCATCCTTGAATGACACTTCACTGGAAATAGCAGAGAAACAAGGAGCGAAACAGGAGGAAATGTATGATAGAATTGAAATCAAACTTTGAGGGGTACAACAAGCCCTTCATTCCAGCCGCGCAGTCTCCACTATGCCCCTGCCATCGGGAGAACCAGAGTTGGGAGATGAGCTAGCCCAACTCCACCGACTAGCTGATATAGTTGAAGCTCGCCTTCGACGAGCACAAGAATAAATAGAACAATCCACCCAAGCCTTGAAACAAGTGCAAGGAGTACTTGTATAGTAGCATCAAGCTACAGAACAGAAAAATATTTCTCTCCAAGAAAAGTTCGATGAAGAAAAAACACAAATACAACAAGGAAAAGAATAGTTTCCCGCGGAGCAACTCGAAGTGAAAGAAGCGGTCAGTAGAACACTTCGCTCTGTGACAGTCGTAGAAATAAAGGAAGAGGATTGAGTCACGTAACATGTAGAGAAGCTTGCAGAAGCTATCCAGTAGCTACAACAACGTATAGTAGACTTAGAGCTCCGCGAAGTGCCCAAGACTCCATAGGATGTAAGGGTTCAAAGAGAAGCAATTGCTCGAAGCGTAGTTGAGAGAATAAAATCCCTTGCTATGGAATTTAAGAAACTTACTGATCACAGTGCCCATACCTACGAGAAAATCACTGAGAATCCATAGCTGAAGGCAATGGAGTCGCAGCTCCAAGAAGCGAATTATCAAGACGAAATGATACAAGCGCAGTTGAAGCCCTTGTCAGCTGTAAAAAGAATGAAGCGATCCCAAGAGAAACACACTGCCGAGCAACAGATCCACACTATCCAAAGCATAGTTATGGAAGTAACTAAGAGGCTCCAACCTATACAAGATAAGGCTTACCAATTGTTCACATAGTTCAAAGGCCGAGGAGAAGAACTGGAGCAGGTTGTCACTATAGCTGAACAATGCCTGGAGGGACCTATGAACAGGGTAGTCATCCAAGAGTTCGCTGCACAGGAGGCCATGGCACAACAACAAGTTGAAGAAGCTCGAGCCAAGCTCGAGGCTTTCGAAGCAGAACTAACCAGATCAACGTAACTCGGGATGAGTCACAGGTAAGTGTTGAGGGCCTGTTGTCCCTTGACCAAGTTTTGGGAGATCCTTGGTGAATTTTGACCCATTTTGGGACTTCGACAGCCTATCGAAGGAGGAGCGCAAGATGAAGCTGAGATCACAAGATCTTTGCCCCTTTTTGGGTCCTTTTTGGGATTTGGGATTATGTAACGAGTATGGGATGTCAGCCCATGGATTTACCCATGTTTAGGTCTATTTTGTAAAGTATAAATAAATGTCTAGGCAATGTAAGAAAAGAGCAGTTACAAATGGATAAGTGCTAGATCTATGTGATTGAAGGATTTTAAGTGATCTGTACATACTATGTGAATATTGCAGAGCTAGGTGCAAGTTTTTGTAGAAGTCTTAGTGCTTTATCCTAGCTCGAAAAAGGAGGATCTGGCAGAGTGCGCACAAATCTCTTGTCTTCTGTGGAGTAGGATTTGGATGCTATGTGCCTGTAAGAGGCTTGAGAAAGATAATAAAGAAGAAGAGTTGGTGGACGTAGCCCTAGGGTGGGGGTGAACCATGTATATGTTGTGTTGCTCTTCTTTGTGCAATGTGTTGATGTGTTTATGTCCTTAATTGCTAAGTGCTTTGATATAGATAGATAGATTTGTTTATGCTTTGTGCTAATGATGTATATGGATGTTAGATCTAACTTATATGAATGTGCCAGTGTCTGAATCTGTTAGATCTAAACTACTTCTCTATGATAAGTGCTTAGATACATCATATCTGAATGAATTATGTGATACTCTATGAGATACCATGAAAGATACCATGTCTAGAATATTTTTTTGACCCGAAAGTGAAAATGGATAAATTTATAGTTTTTATTAACAGTTTTGTTGAATGTAGTAATTTCATTCGATTAAGGAAAAATGCCCAGAAATAGTATGCATAAAGTGTGAATTTGCGCCAATGGCACAATATTGACAATTCCTTTTACAGTTCTTATGAAAGATATTATGTTTGAGAATTTCTTTTTTAAATATCGAGTGGAGGAATTTTGTAGCTTATTAATAAATTAATAAGTAAATATTTCTTTTTAATATTAATTTTAATTAATTAAGAAAAAAA
>SNQJ01S0069893.1:136725-149485 GCA_010110895.2 Picea sitchensis | reverse complement strand
ATGTCTCATGAAGCTGCAATTAACAACACACCCTCCCTTCACTTGGTCATCTCTCTAACTCACACATAGTCATAAGGAAATGGTTTACCAATATTATTCGTGCATAATACAAATTGCAATTATGTGATAGGTGTTCCTTCTACTCTCTACACTTATTGTATGGCTCACGACCAACATACTATCCACAATTGCTTTTCTACTAGGTCGAAGGCCATGGTAATCTAATCACAACTCCAAGGTCCTTCCAAGCTTCTCCTAATGACCCCATCACTTCATGCATTCTATTAGTGATCCCTACTCTAGTTGTGATGTTTCCACCTTCCTATGCTTCAAGGTTTGTTAATCTCTTCACATAATTGTTGCAACTCTTTTGCTTCCTTGTTCCCTATGTATTCACTCATGAGGGATTCTTTTGGCTTGTTTTATTCAAATGGATAATTGTTCGATGCACTTAGCTTCATTTCATAGTCGAGTTCTGACATTATAATGGTTCTACCCTTATTGGTTCATATTCCTCATCTATATGCATGCTCAACTAATATTTTATTTGTTCATAGAGAACTTCTCCATCATAACCTCGTCTTCATGTGTCCTCATGGCCTTTTCTACATAAATGTCCCCATCTCTCTAATATCGTTTCCATGGCCAACTAAATATTGCTAGATTTCATTGTTTCTCCACTATAATCCTCATCTGCATGATTACTCCCCAATTGTTATCTACATTTTGCTGGTGATGCTCATGCATTAGTTTTCCCTCCTTAGAAAATGAATCATGTCCTCATGCTATCAATGATCTATAAACTGATGTGGATATTCCATTGGAACAGTTTGTCACAACAGATCTGATAAATAAAACCGAAATCTACCTATGAAGGTTAAATTCCTTTAGATTTATAGAATATTTAGTTATTGATTTTGTGCTTATGCATGAAATAGATAAAATGTAGAAAATAAAGAACAGTAAAATACAATCACACCATCCACAAATTAACACAATATATGACTTGGAAAACCCAATACGAGAGAAAAACGAGCTAGAAGGTGAGGTTGCCCTGCTCTCTTTTCTCTGGTATAGAAATGATGCAAGTACAAAGAAATATGCACTCTCCATGGAGTTGCCTTTGACTCGTGGCCTGTATGGCTACTACATAATCTCTCCTCCTCTGTTATGCTCACATGATACCACTCTTAGTTGTTTTGCTTAGCCGTGGAACAAGATACAATGCAAAAGAGTGGAACCCTTTCTCTTTGTGGCATGGTATTTAACATAGCCTGATAGTCATCTAGGGGTAGGTTTTTGACTTCCTCAACCCTCAATTGTGGTAGAGTTTTGAACCTTCTAGAATCTCCTTGAAATTCCTCACGTGGCTAGCTCCATATGCATGAGTAATGGGGGATGAAGTGGCATCCTCTCTTACCATGATGGTAAACATGATAGGTCAACTTGTCAGAGGCATAACGTTTGCATACAAACTCTAGTTGACGAATGGTTCCCACTGTTGGAAAGGTATCAGAGTGTAGAACACTGTCGAGGGTGTGAGCCCAAATTTTGGACACCATAACCCCCCAAAACTTCGTTTAATGCCTCAAAATGGCTCCGCAAGGTTCCAGACCCCAATTTTACAAACTAGGACCTGCCACTAAAATGACCCTGGAAGCCGATTCCTCCAATGTTTTCCACTCTGAAAGCATCAAGATAGATGAAAAATAATATAATGATCCAATCAGGATTATACCTCCCCATTTAGGGAGGCTTTTGGTCTCCAAAAAATTTATTGACTGAGGTGAGGAAATTTTTCCTCTACCTTTTCCCTGGAGTACCACTTTGATTTTCCTCGAATTTGTCCTTTCAACCCAATCTACCAAAGGTCACGCTACCCCTGTCTTGTAGTTCTGGACCGCTTTTACAAAACTGTGTCCTTTGCTAACTCTGCCTGAGCATTTGGTGCTAAGTCCTCTATGTAAGGTAGGACCAACTCCTCCTCCTGATCCAACATGGAAGACTCATAGATTTTGAGATTCTCCACATTCACTACTGAGTAAATGCGTATGCATGGTGGGAGACCGAGTTAGTAGGCATTATCTCCCACCTTTCCCAATACCTCAAAAGGACCATACCACATAGCCTTGATCTTCTTACCAAGACCCTGTAGCCTTTCCTTATTCAGTTGTAACCATACTCTGTCTTCCACTCTAAATGTTCTCTCTGTTCTGTGTTGGTCATGTCTAGCCTTGTAATTTTCCTGTGACCTCTTCAGTTTCTCTTGTATTTGCAAATGAATTTTCCCGATCTTCTCAACAATTTTTTCTTCTTTTAATGCATCTCCTGTGAGGTCCTCCCTGAATCCTCCTTGCTATCCATCTACAACATCCAAGGGTGAAGGTGGCAACTACCCAAAGCAAGTTTCAAAAAGTGACTTACTAGTAGAAGTGTAGACTGCTCTGTTATAAGAGTGTTGTATATAGATCAAATTTTCATCCCAGGTCTTTGGATGCTTCTAATTGTAACCCCTCAAAAGCAGCACCAAAGTCCCGTTGACTTCTTCTATCTGCCCATTTTTCTGTGGATGTTCAACTTAGTGTCCATATTCTCCCACAACGTAGTAAAAAATGCACTAAGAAATCTAGTATCCCTATTTGAGATGATGCTCCTTGGTATCCCAAAGTGCACCTAGACCTGTTCAAAGAACTAGTTTGCTGCTTCCTGTCCCTTGATGGTCTTTTTACAAGGCATGATATTGCACATTTTGCTAAACCTGTCAAATACCACAAAAAATAGTCATGTCCCTTCCACGTGGTTGGTAAATCTCCCATAAAATCCATGGAAATGATTTCCCAAGGTTGAATGGGTACATGTAATGGATGATATAGAACTTGTTTATTGTTGCTGGTACAACAAAATATACATCCTCTAATATACCGTGCTAGATCTTCTTGCATTTTGGGCCAACACACATACCTCTATAAGTTGACAACTGTCTTCCCAACACCAAAATGTCCTACAACCTTGGAGGTGTGAGTCTCTTTGATAAGCTACAGTCGTTCACCTTTAGGAACATAGAGCTTGTCGAGCTTGTAGAGTAAACCATTCTGGAAATGATAGTCAACCTTGCCATCACCTTATTCTATATGAATTTGGCCTTATAGCTGCTAAAACACCTCCTTGAAGTCCTCATCTTTTGTGTATGCCTCTTTGTATGCATCATGGGTAAAAGGCTCCATGTGCATCAGAGTTCCCAAAGCTGTAATCTTGGATGTGGGTGGTTGTGAAAGCATGTTTTCCAACTTTTTTATGTTACCCTTCGTATACTTGATGACTAGATGAAATTGTTGTAAAAACCCCATCCACTTGTAATGCCTGTTTTTTTGTAGCTTACTTTGGGTAAAAGGTTCCATGTGCATTAGAGTTCCCAAAGCTGTAATCTTGGATGTGGGTGGCTGTGAAAGAATTTTTTCCAACTTGTTTATGCTACCCTTCTTATACTTATGACTAGATGAAATTTTTGTAAAAACCACATCCACTTGTAATGCCTGGTTTGTTGTACCTTACTTTGGGCCTGCAAATATTGTAGTGGCTGGTGATCTATGTGGATGATGGTCTCCTTGCCCATCATATAGTGCTTCCACTTTTTGATAGCTTGTACCAAGGCATAGAGTTCATTGAAGTAGGGTAGTTGAGAACTGCTCCATGAAATACTTCAGAATGATAGCAAACAAGCCTTCCTCCCTACATCAATACTTCTCCCATGGCATAATCACTTGCATCCGTCTCCACTTCAAAGGGATTTTGAAAGTTTGGTAGTGCGAGCACTGGTGCTTGACTGGTCTTTCTTTTCAACTCATCTAATTCATTCTTCTGATTCATCCCCCACTGGAAACTCTTACCACTGGCCGTTATGGCGTGGAGTGGTACAACTACCACTGTAAATGAAGCTATGAACTTTCAAAAGTATTGTGATGCCCCAACAAAACTATTAACTTTAGTGACATTGTAGGAACTGGCCATTTCATGATGGCCTCCATCTTTGTGGGATCTATCTTGATCTCCGCTCCATTGATCACATACCCCAAATACACCAAAGATTGTTGAGAAAACTCGCATTTCTTGATATTGGCCAACAAATGATGCTTCTTTAGAGTCTCTAACACCTGCATAAGATGTGATGTGTGCTCCTCCCATGAAGCACTATAAACCAGTATATCATCCAAATAGACAATAACAAATGAATCTACATAAGGGCGTAAAACATCATTCATTAGTCTCATAAATGTAGCCGGTGCATTGCATAAACCGAATTGCATAACCAACCACTCATACAAACCTTTCCTTATCTTGAAAGAAGTATTCTAGGTATCTTTTTCTTTGACTCATACCTGGTGATATCCTGATTTCAAATCCATCTTAGTGAAGTACTTGGCATGCTGCTACTGATCCAGCAGATCATTGATCCTTGGAAGAGGGTGTTGATTCTCCAAGTCCTATCGTTCTTGGGAACAATTATGATGGGTGACCCACAAGGTGAGGTACTTGGTCGAATCACGCCCTGCTCCAACAAATACTGCAACTACTTCTTCACTTCATTCGCTTCTAGAACAAATTGTCTATATAGCTCAATATTCAACAATGGGGAGTCTGACAATAACTGTATTTCGTCCTCCACATCCCTTTTGGGTGGCATCCATTTAGGCTCCTTGAACACTCCTCTATATTATTGTAGAAACTCCTCCAACTGATGTTTTTTCTCTTTAGTGCACTCCTCCAGGGATGCCTTCACTCTCATTGACTCATCATCTGATCGATTTTCTCTTAAGAAAAACAAAACATATTTCTTACTAAAAATAATAAACTTCTTGGCTTGGTTGGCACTTACTAATGAGATATTTGACTTGCCTTTATGTGCGTTAATGATGTAGGACTTCCCATCCTTGATGAGTCAGTACTGGTTGGCTCTTCACATGAAAATTGAATCCCTCATATACATGTAGGGGCTTCACACATTACTCCACATACATAAAGGGGTACTGCATCCAATTCCACTTCATAAATAAAATCAACAGTTACAACAAATTTAATCTTACACTATTTCATTACCTTTACCTTTGCATCCTTGTTTACCCAACCCAATGGATAGGGGTTGGGATGATCATGAACCTTCAAACAAAACTTGCTGTCCACTACTATAAGATTAGCCTGTGAACTAGAGTCGAACAAAGCATCTATCTTGGTCTTCTTGACCCGAATCTTGATGTGGAAGAGATTGGTCAACTCCTTCTCTTCTTGGTGATGAAGGCTACTCAGATTCACCTCCTTCTGCACAGATGTGCATACAATCTTTTCATCCACATCTGAACTACTTTCAACTTGATTGCTCGAATATGTGGCTAGAAGGTTATTTTTCTTTCCGTCCTTCTTGTAGTTTTTTGGGTTTAGCTCTGGATATAGTTTCCAACACTTTTCCTTAGTGTGGATATCATTGTTGCAATGATTTCTCGAATCTTTACTCTGATGTGCAGTGGCTATTGTCTTCTTATATTTTTCCCCTTTCCACTTCTTCTTCCCCTCATTGGAAGCTTCCTGGTGCTCTTTCTGCTTCAAACCAATTGGATACACCTTCTTTTGGCCTTTGTTTTCTAGGTATTGTTCATGCACTGATCCAGACATAAATCGATGGCCACCCACCTATTCCACTGGCTCAAAACAGGGGTTTCCACCTAGGCAATTTTTCTATAGTTTTTCGGGTCCTAAACTTTTGGGTTTGTTTTGAGGCCCTAAAAAACGTTTTTTGGGTGTGGCACAATCACATTGTAGGATTTAGCCACAATGTGATGGAAACATGTGTAGTCCTCAGATAGACCTTTTCAACGAGCTATTGTGCTCCCCAGAAGAAGATTGTATGCGAAAGTTACGCCCTTGGGAAGTTGACGTATCAACTACCCCCTATTGGGGCTCGCAAAACTTTTGGTGTTTCATCTTTCGGGGTTAGGGTTTTGGATTTTATTTATGTTAAAAAGGCCTTTGGAGCCTCATTGTAAATATCATCTTCTTCTGAATGAGTGTAGCCATCACATCTCTTCTTAGAGATAAGCTGCCACCATTCTAGTGAGTTCATTCACTCTGTATTTTTAAAGCTTCTGTACATTTATGTCATTAATAAAAATTGTGCATTACTATATATCTGTATTTCTATCAATATATATGTGTATTTACTTATTATATTTCTGCCTTTTGATGTTTTCGTAGCTGCGGGAGGTATTAACCTCCATGGATAAACCTTTGACTAGAATATTATATTCTAGAAGCAAGAGAAAACCTAAACAAATGTGTGAAAACACTGCAAGACAAGTCGGCTCAGCAAAATAAGTAATATTGAAGTATTATATGCATAAAAGGAAAGCTCGACCCTGCTTGAAGAGACACATGTTCACCTGGCCAGATTAGTATAAATAGGAGGCACTCCAGCTCATTTGTATACACACTCAATCATCCAGAAGCATTCCTCAAGTGTTGAGGAGGAGCTGTAGCAGCTACATCTGTGCAATAATTCCATGTTAAGTGTTTTTGTACTCTATCTTGTTCGCTACCTCTGGAGAAGATGCACTACCTTGGTTTATCTGTTGGTTCTAGTGAGGCTTCCCAGAATCATTATTTCTGTCAAAGGTTAAGGTGCTCGGGGGTGGCTTTGTGCCTATGGTTGGGTAGCAATGGTGTAGCATTGCTTATGGTTAAATGAGAAAAATATTATAGTAGGATATGGGCCCACACCACCTTCGAAACAATCTAACCATAGGAAGGTAGATCCCCAGCTCTCTATCAAGCTCGTTGTAGCACAATTGCAGTTGCAACTAGGGTTTTTGATCTTGCAGCAACAACACGCCCTAACATGATTGTTTGGGCACTTTAATTGAAGCGTTTGGCATAAATATTGGATATCCTAGTGCACCCTAACACAACATATCTCCTGGTGCCCTTAGGCATAAAAAATGTCAAAGTTGAATTTTTGGGTCAAAGTTAACATTTGAGTGGTCAAAATCAATGTTTGAGTGGTCAAATTCAAAGTTTGTTTGGTCAAAGTCAAGGTTTGACTAGTCAAAGTCAAAAGAATGGTCAAGTTCAAAGTCAAAGACAATCATGAATTCCTCCATGAAATAAGAGTGACTCAACATAAGCATGGTCTATGGGTAGAGCATGGAATACAAGGAATGGCATTATCCTTGCAAAGAACAAAGGGAAAAATTATGGAACTACAGACTGAAGAACAGGTGTCAAAGGCTGAAGTGTTTGATTTTTGGAGCTTCCTAGCACATGAACCTGGAGTAGGAGAAACAATAAAAAGAAACTATTGCAGATCGAAATCTCTAGAAAGAGAAGGGATCTTTGTCCAAGAAGCAATCGTAGAGCCAGAAAGATCTCAGATCTAATACATTCATAGGAATAATACACTCTTTAGGTTGGAAAGAATACTTGTCAAGCAACTCAAGCAGAACAATAGCGAGACTCCAGGTTTGCATATCAGGTTTGATATTTTTATTGTTGCTTAAGTATTGCAATCCTTTAGATTTTATTAATTCCAAGAACAAATGAATATTTAGTAGCTTGTACTATTAATATAAATGCTTATTGTACTTAATTGCAATATGAACTAACATCTCCTCTAGGAGATATTTCTTGTTCTTGTTCTCAKGCAGGACACCTTGGTAATGCTATAATGAATTACCATGAAATTGATATGTTCTTATACAAAATGCTATTATATTGGAAATACTTTTGCTCTTGTTATTCCTATTTCCTACATATTCCAGGAAGGTTGCCACAAAAATCAAGACTTGAAAGGACTCAGAGGGAGTCAATGATTAGGAAGAAGCAAGGTTTCATGACACTTTACAAGATGCATAGGGGCATTAAACAAATGGAAGCGTGGTTTGAGGATACTCTCATATAGAGGGAGTTGATGGAAAAATTCGAAAAGAAGGATCTTGTAGGCTTCATGCCGAGTTGTAGGCCTTTGTGTCGAGTTGTAGGATTCATGTCGAGTTGTAGGCCTTTGTACCGAGTTGTAGGCCTTTGTGCCAAGTTGTAGGCTTCATGCCGAGTTGTATGCCTTTGTACCAAGTTGTAGGCCTTTGTGCCAAGTTGTAGGCTTCATGTTGAGTTGTAGGCCTTGTGTCGATTTGTAGTCTTTATGCTCAGCTGTAGGCTACTCCAGTGAGATGGTCCGGTATGCCAAGTTGTTGCTACACCAATGAGATATTATGGTACACTAGTGGTGTAGTCAAGAAATTGTATGGCTAGGATGGTGTTGCTCATAATATGATTTGGGTGATCATGAGATAGCATGTGTAGCTATGGTGATGCTACCGATCTGCAATACCATGTAGGTATTTCCCATGCCATGTGAGATGGATGGATAATGATGATAATCACGACATTGGTGAACACTTCATGCAGGTGTAGCCGATGATGATGATGGTGACACACACTGTGAGGTGTAGCTCTGGTGTTCTCGTGGGTTGTGGCCCCTAGACGAGATTGACATGTCCACATGGGTGTAGCCATTTTTGACATAATGATGCTACCGATAGCATGGTTTGCATGACCATGACGAAAGGATCATGGCATAGAGAACAATGCTATTAAGACCAGAAGGGAACATCATGGTTAAATACCTCCCTAGCTAAGAGGGAGTGTTGATGTTTTGGTAGCTGCAGGAGGTATTCACCTAAATGGATAAACCTTTGACTATAATAGAATATTATGGAAGCAAGAGAAAACCTAAACATATGTGTGAAATCCCTGTAAGACAAGTCAGCTCAGCAGAATAATAAATATTGAAGTATTATATGCAGAAAAGGACAGGTCACCTGGCTTGAAGAGACACATGTTCACCTAGCCATATTAGTATAAATAGGAGGCACTCCAGCTCATTAGTATACACACTCAATCATCTAGAAGCATTCCTCAAGTGTTGAGGAGGAGATGTAGCAGCTACATGTGTGCAAGAATTCCATGTTAAGTGTTTTGGTACTCTATCTTGTCCGCTACCTCTGGAGAAGATGCACTACATTGGTTTATCTGTTGGTTCTAGTGAGGTTGCCTAGAATCATTCTTTTTGTCAAAGGTTAAGGTGCTCGGGGGTGGATTTGTGCCTATGGTTGGGTAGCAATGGTGTAGCATTGCTTATGGTTAAATGAGGGAAATATTCTAGTAGGATATGGGCCCACACCACCTTCGAAACAATCTAACCACTGGAAGGTAGATCCCCAACTCTCTATCAAGATCGTTGTAGGACAATTGCAGTTGCAACTAGGGTTTTTGATCTTGCAGCAACAACAAGCCCTAACCGGATTGTTCGGGCGCTTTAAGTGAAGCGTTTGGCATAATTATTGGATATCCTAGTGCCCCCTAACCCAACATATCTCCTGGTGCCCTTAGCCATAAAAAATGTCAAAGTTGAGTTTTTGGGTCAAAGTTAACATTTGACTGGTCAAAATGAATGTTTGAGTGGTCAAATTCAAAGTTTGTTTGGTCAAAGTCAAGGTTTGACTAGTCAAAGTCAAAAGAATGGTCAAGTTCAAAGTCAAAGACAATCATGAATTCCTCCATGAAATAAGAGTGACTCAACATAAGCATGGTCTCTTGGTAGAGCATGGAAGACAAGGAATGGCATTATCCTTGCAAAGAACAAAGGGAAAAATTATGGAACTACAGAATGAAGAACAGGTGTCAAAGGATGAAGAGTTTGATTTTTGGAGCTTCCTAGCACATGAACCTGGAGTAGGAGAAACAATAAAAAGCAACTACTGCAGATCTAAATCTCTAGAAAGAGAAGGGATCTTTGTCCAAGAAGAAATCGTAGAGCCAGAAAGATCTCAAATCTAATACATTCATAGGAATAATACACTTTTTAGGTTGGAAAGAATACTTGTCAAGCAACTCAAGTAGAACAATAGAAAGACTTCGGGTTTGCATATTAGGTTTGATATTTTTATTGTTGCTTAAGTATTGCAATCCTTTAGATTTTATTAATTCCAAGAACAAATGAATATTTAGTAGCTTGTACTATTAATATAAATGCCTATTGTACTTAATTGCAATATGAACTAACATCTCCTCTAGGAGATATTTCTTGTTCTTGTTGTCAGACAAGACACCTTGGTAATGCTATAATGAATTACCATGAAATTGATATGTTCTTATACAAATTGCTATTATATTGGAAATAGTTTTGCTCTTGTTATTCCTATTTCCTACATATTCCAGGAAGGTTGCCACAAAAACATAGACTTGAAAGGACTCAGAGGGGGTCAAAATTTAGAGGGAGTCAATGATTAGGAAGAAGCAAGGTTTCATGACACTTTACAAGATGCATAGGGGCATGCAACAAATGGAAGCGTGGTTTGAGGATACTCTCATTTAGAGGGAGTTGATGGAAAAATTGGAAAAGAAGGATCTTGTAGGCTTCGTGCCGAGTTGTAGGCCTTTGTGTTGAGTTGTAGGCTTCATGCTGAGTTGTAGGCCTTTGTACCAAGTTGTAGGCCTTTGTGCTGAGTTGGAGGCTTCATGCCGAGTTGTATGCCTTTGTACCGAGTTGTAGGCCTTTGTGCCGAGTTGTAGGCTTCATGTTGAGTTGTAGGCCTTGTGTCGATTTGTAGGATTTATGCTCAGCTGTAGGCTACTCCAGTGAGATGGTCTGGTATGCCAAGTTGTTGCTACACTAGTGAGATATTCTGGTACACTAGTGGTGTAGTCGAGAAATTGTATGGCTATGATGGTGTTGCTGATAATATGATTTGGGTGATCATGAGATAGCATGTGTAGCTCTGGTGATGCTATCGATCTGCAATACCATGTAGGTATTTCCCATGACATGTGAGATGGATGGATAATGATGATACTCATGACATGGGTGAACATTTCATGCAGGTGTAGCCCATGATGATGATGGTGACACACACTACGAGGTGTAGCTCTAGTGTTCTCGCGGGTTGTGTCCCCTAGACGAGATTGACATGTCCACATGGGTGTAGCCATTTTTGACATAATGATGCTACCGGTAGCATGGTTTGCATAACCATGACGAAAGGATCATGCCATAAAGAACAAGGCTATTAAGATCAGAATGGAACATCATGGTTAAATACCTCCCTAGCTAAGAGGGAGTGTTTATGTTTGGGTAGCTGCAGGAGGTATTCACCTCCATGGATAAACCTTTGACTATAATAGAATATTCTGGAAGCAAGAGAAAACCTAAACATATGTGTGAAAACCTTGTAAGACAAGTCGGCTGAGAAGAATAATAAATATTGAAGTATTATATGCAGAAAAGGACAGGTCACCTTGCTTGAAGAGACACATGTTCACCTTGGCATATTAGTATAAATAGGAGGCACTTCAGCTCATTTGTATACACACTCAATCATCCAGAAGCATTCCTCAAGTGTTGAGGAGGAGCTGTAGCAACTACATGTGTGCAATAATTCCATGTTAAGTTTTTTGGTACTCTATCTTGTCCGCTACCTCTGGAGAAGATGCACTACCTTGGTTTATCTGTTGGTTATAGTGAGGCTTCCCATAATCATTCTTTCTATCAAAGGTTAAGGTGCTTGTGGGTGGCTTTGTGCGTATAGTTGGGTAGCAATGGTGTAGCATTGCTTATGGTTAAATGAGAAAAATATTCTTGTAGGATATGGCCCCACACAACATTCAAAAAAATCTAACCGCTGGAAGGTAGATCCCCAGCTCTTTATCAAGCTCGTTGTAGCACAATTGCAGTTGCAACTAGGGTTTTTGATCTTGCGGCAACAACAAGCCCTAACCGGATTGTTCGGGCGCTTTAAGTGAAGCATTTGGCATAATTATTGGATATCCTAGTGCGCCCTAACCCAACATATCTCCTGGTGCCCTTAGCCATAAAAAATGTCAAATTTGAGTTTTTGGGTCAAAGTTAACATTTGAGTGGTCAAAATCAATGTTTGAGTGGTCAAATTCAAAGTTTGTTTGGTCAAGGTCAAGGTTTGACTAGTCAAAGTCAAAAGAATGGTCAAGTTCAAAGTCAAAGACAATCATGAATTCCTCCATGAAATAAGAGTGACTCAACATAAGCATGGTCTCTTGGTAGAGCATGGAAGACAAGGAATAACATTATCCTTGCAAAGAACAAAGGGAAAAATTATAGAGCTACAAACTGAAGAACATGTGTCAAAGGATGAAAAGTTTGATTTTTGGAGCTTCCTAGCACATGAACTTGGAGTAGGAGAAAAAATAAAAAGAAACTACTGCAGATCTAAATCTCTAGAAAGAGAAGGGATCTTTGTCCAAGAAGCAATCGTAGAGCCAGAAAGATCTCAGATCTAATACATTTAAAGGAATAATACACACTTTAGGTTGGAAAGAATACTTGTCAAGCAACTCAAGCAGAACAATAGCGAGACTCCAGGTTTGCATATCAGGTTTGATATTTTTATTGTTGCTTAAGTATTGCAATCCTTTAGATTTTATTAATTCCAAGAACAAATGAATATTTAGTAGCTTGTACTATTAATATAAATGCTTATTGTACTTAATTGCAATATGAACTAACATCTCCTCTAGGAGATATTTCTTGTTCTTGTTCTCATGCAGGACACCTTGGTAATGCTATAATGAATTACCATGAAATTGATATGTTCTTATACAAAATGCTATTATATTGGAAATACTTTTGCTCTTGTTATTCCTATTTCCTACATATTCCAGGAAGGTTGCCACAAAAATCAAGACT
>SNQJ01S0069893.1:116834-136675 GCA_010110895.2 Picea sitchensis | reverse complement strand
TTGTTCTTGTTCTCAGGCAGGACACCTTGGTAATGCTATAATGAATTACCATGAAATTGATATGTTCTTATACAAAATGCTATTATATTGGAAATACTTTTGCTCTTGTTATTCCTATTTCCTACATATTCCAGGAAGGTTGCAACAAAAAACAAGACTTGAAAGGACTCAGAGGGAGTCAATGATTAGGAAGAAGCAAGGTTTCATGACACTTTAGAAGATGCATAGAGGAATGCAACAAATGGAAGCGTTGTTTGAGGATACTCTCATATAGAGGGAGCTGATGGAAAAATTCAAAAAGAAGGATCTTGTAGGCTTCATGCCGAGTTGAAGGCCTTTGTGTCATGTTGTAGGCTTCATGCCGAGTTGTATGCCTTTGTATCGAGTTGTAGGCCTTTGTGCCGAGTTGTAGGCTTCATGCCGAGTTGTATGCCTTTGTACCGAGTTGTAGGCCTTTGTGCCGAGTTGTAGGCTTCATGTTGAGTTGTAGGCCTTGTGTCGATTTGTAGGCTTTATGCTCAGTTGTAGGCTACTCCAGTGAGATGGTATGGTATGCCAAGATGTTGCTACACCAGTGAGATATTCTGGTACACTAGTGGCGTAGTCGAGAAATTGTATGGCTATGATGGTGTTGCTCATAATATGATTTAAGTGATCATGAGATAGCATGTGTAGCTCTGGTGATGCTACCGATCTGCAATACAATGTATGTATTTCCCATGCCATGTGAGATGGATGGATAATGATGATACTCACAACATGGGTGAACACTTCATGCAGGTGTAGCATATGATGATGATGGTGACACACACTAAGAGGTGTATCTCTAGTGTTCTCGCAGGTTGTGGCCCCTAGACGAGATTGACATGTCCACATGGGTGTAGCCATTTTTGACATAATGATGCTACCGATAGCATGGTTTGCATAACCATGATGAAAGGATCATGGCATAAAGAACAAGGCTATTAAGACCAGGAGGTAAAATCATGGTTAAATACCTCCCTAGCTAAGAGGGAGTGTTGATGTTTTGGTAGCTGCAGGAGGTATTCACCTCCATGGATAAACCTTTGACTATAATAGAATATTCTGGAAGCAAGAGAAAACCTAAACATATATGTCAAAACCCTGGAAGACAAGTCGACTCAGTAGAATAAGAAATATTGAAGTATTATATGCAGAAAAGGACAGGTCACGTTGCTTGAAGAGACAAATGTTCACCTGGCCATATTAGTATAAATAGGAGGCACTCCAGCTCATTTGTATACACACTCAATCATCCAGAATCATTCCTCAAATGTTGAGGAGGAGATGTAGCATCTACATGTGTGCAATAATTCCATGTTAAGTGTTTTGGTACTCTATCTTGTCCACTACCTCTGGAGAAGATGCACTACCTTGGTTTATCTGTTGGTTCTAGTGAGGCTTCCCAGAATCATTCTTTCTGTCAAAGGTTAAGGTGCTCGGGGGTGGCTTTGTGCCTATGGTTGGGTAGCAATGGTGTAGCATTTCTTATGGTTAAATGAGCAAAATATTATGGTAGGATATGGGCCCACACCACCTTCGAAACAATCTAACCATTGGAAGGTAGATCCCCAGCTCTCTATCAAGCTCGTTGTAGCACAATTGCAGTTGCAACTAGGGTTTTTGATCTTGCAACAACAACAAGCCCTAACCGAATTGTTCGGGCGCTTTATGTGAAGCGTTTGGCATAATTATTGGATATCCTAGTGTGCCCTAACCCAACATACTCCTGGTGCCCTTAGCCATAAAAAATGTCAAAGTTGAGTTTTTGGGTCAAAGTTAACATTTGACTGGTCAAAATCAATGTTTGAGTGGTCAAATTCAAAGTTTGTTTGGTCAAAGTCAAGGTTTGACTAGTCAAAGTCAAAAGAATGGTCAAGTTCAAAGTCAAAGACAATCATGAATTCGTCCATGAAATAAGAGTGACTCAACATAAGCATGGTCTCTTGGTAGAGCATGGAAGACAAGGAATGACATTATCCTTGCAAAGAAAAAAGGGAAAAATTATGGAACTACAGACTGAAGAACATGTGTCAAAGGATGAAGAGTTTGATTTTTGGAGCTTCCTAGCACATGAACCTGGAGTAGGAGAAACAATAAAAATAAACTACTGTAGATCTAAATCTCTAGAAAGAGAAGGGATCTTTGTCCAAGAAGCAATCGTAGAGCCAGAAAGATCTCAGATCTAATACATTCATAGCTATAATACACTCTTTAGGTTGGAAAGAATACTTGTCAAGCAACTCAAGCAGAACAATAGCGAGACTCCAGGTTTGCATATCAGGTTTGATATTTTTATTGTTGCTTAAGTATTGCAATCCTTTAGATTTTATTAATTCCAAGAACAAATGAATATTTAGTAGCTTGTACTATTAATATAAATGCTTATTGTACTTAATTGCAATATGAAATAACATCTCCTCTAGGAGATATTTCTTGTTCTTGTTCTCATGCAGGACAACTTGGTAATGCTATAATGAATTACCATGAAATTGATATGTTCTTATACAAAATGCTATTATATTGGAAATAATTTTTCTCTTGTTATTCCTATTTCCTACATATTCCAGGAAGGTTGCCACAAAAATCAAGACTTGAAAGGACTCAGAGGGAGTCAAAATTTAGAGGGAGTCAATGATTAGGAAGAAGCAAGGTTTCATGACACTTTACAAGATGCATAGGGGCATGCAGCAAATGGAAGCGTGGTTTGAGGATACTCTCATATAGAGGGAGTTGATGGAAAAATTCGAAAAGAAGGATCTTGTAGGCTTCATGCCGAGTTGTAGGCCTTTGTGTCGAGTTGTAGGATTCATGTCGAGTTGTAGGCCTTTGTACCGAGTTGTAGGCCTTTGTGCCAAGTTGTAGGCTTCATGCCGAGTTGTATGCCTTTGTACTGAGTTGTAGGGCTTTGTGCCAAGTTGTAGGCTTCATGTTGAGTTGTAGGCCTTGTGTTGATTTGTAGGCTTTATGCTCAGCTGTAGGCTACTCCAGTGAGATGGTCTGGTATGAAAAGTTGTTGCTACACCAGTGAGATATTCTGGTACACTAGTGGCGTAGTCGAGAAATTGTATGACTATGATGGTGTTGCTCATAATATGATTTGGGTGATCACGAGATAACATGTGTTGCTCTGGTGATGCTACCGATCTGCAATACCATGTAGGTAATTCCCATGCCATGTGAGATGGATGGATAATGATGATACTCATGACATGGGTGAACACTTCATGCAGGTGTATCCCATGATGATGATGGTGACACACATTATGAGGTGTAGCTCTAGTGTTCTCGCGTGTTGTGGCCCCTAGACGAGATTGACATGTCCACATGGGTGTAGCCATTTTTGACATAATGATGCTATCGGTAGCATGGTTTGCATAACCATGACGAAAGGATCATGACATAGAGAACAAGGCTATTAAGACCAGAAGGGAACATCATGGTTAAATACCTCCCTAGCTAAGAGGGAGTGTTGATGTTTTGGTAGTTGCAGGAGGTATTCACCTCCATGGATAAACCTTTGACTATAATAGAATATTTTGGAAGCAAGAGAAAACCTAAACATATGTTTGAAAACCCTCGAAGACAAGTCGACTCAGCAGAATAAGAAATATTGATGTATTATATGCAGAAAAGGACATGTCACCTTGCTTGAAGAGACACATGTTCACCTGGCCATATTAGTATAAATAGGAGGCACTCCAGCTCATTTGTATACACACTCAATCATCTAGAAGCATTAATCAAGTGTTGAGGAGGAGCTGTAGCATCTACATGTGTGCAATAATTCCATGTTAAGTGTTTTGGTACTCTATCTTGTCCGCTACCTCTGGAGAAGATGCACTACCTTGGTTTATCTGTTGGTTCTAGTGAGGCTTCCTAGAATCATTCTTTCTTTCAAAGGTTAAGGTGCTCGGGGGTGTCTTTGTGCCTATGGTTGGGTAGCAATGGTGTTGCATTGCTTATGGTTAAATGAGCAAAATATTCTAGTAGGATATGGGCCCACACCACCTTCGAAACAATCTAACCACTGGAAGGTAGATCCCCATCTCTCTATCAAGCTCGTTGTAGCACAATTGCAGTTGCAACTAGGGTTTTTGATATTGCAGCAACAACAAGCCCTAACCGGATTGTTCGGGCGCTTTAAGTGAAGCGTTTGGCATAATTATTGGATATCCTAGTGTTCCCTAACCCAACATATCTCATGGTGCCCTTAGCCATAAAAAATGTCAAAGTTGAGTTTTTGGGTCAATGTTAACATTTGAGTGGTCAAAATCAATGTTTGAGTGGTCAAATTCAAAGTTTGTTTGGTCAAAGTCAAGGTTTGACTAGTCAAAGTCAAAAGAATGGTCAAGTTCAAAGTCAAAGAAAATCATGAATTCCTCCATGAAATAAGAGTGACTCAACATAAGCATGGTCTCTTGGTAGAGCATGGAAGACAAGGAATGGCATTATCCTTGCAAAGAACAAAGGGAAAAATTATGGAACTACAGATTGAAGAACAGGTGTCAAAGGATGAAGAGTTTGATTTTTGGAGCTTCCTAGCACATGAATCTTGAGTAGGAGAAACAATAAAAAGCAACTACTGCAGATCTAAATCTCTAGAAAGAGAAGGGATCTTTGTCCAAGAAGCAATCGTAGAGCCAGAAAGATCTCAGATCTAATACATTCATAGGAATAATACACTCTTTAGGTTGGAAAGAATACTTGTCAAGCAACTCAAGCAGAACAATAGCGAGACTCCAGGTTTGCATATCAGGTTTGATATTTTTATTGTTGCTTAAGTATTGCAATCCTTTAGATTTTATTAATTCCAAGAACAAATGAATATTTAGTAGCTTGTACTATTAATATAAATGCTTATTGTACTTAATTGCAATATGAACTAACATCTCCTCTAGGAGATATTTCTTGTTCTTGTTCTCAKGCAGGACACCTTGGTAATGCTATAATGAATTACCATGAAATTGATATGTTCTTATACAAAATGCTATTATATTGGAAATACTTTTGCTCTTGTTATTCCTATTTCCTACATATTCCAGGAAGGTTGCCACAAAAATCAAGACTTGAAAGGACTCAGAGGGAGTCAAAATTTAGAGGGAGTCAATGATTAGGAAGAAGAATGGTTTCATGACACTTTACAAGATGCATAGGGGCATGCAACAAATGAAAGCGCGGTTTGAAGATACTCTCATATAGAGGGAGTTGATGGAAAAATTAGAAAAGAAGGATCTTGTAGGCTTCATGCCGAGTTGTAGGCCTTTGTGTCGAGTTGTAGGCTTCATGCCAAGTTGTAGGCCTTTGTACCGAGTTGTAGGCCTTTGTGCCGAGTTGCAGGCTTCATGCCGAGTTGTATACCTTTGTACCGAGTTGTAGGCCTTTGTGCTGAGTTGTAGGCTTCATGTTGAGTTGTAGTCCTTGTGTCGATTTGTAGTCTTTATGCTTAGCTGTAGGCTAATCCAGTGAGATGGTCTGGTATGCCAAGTTGTTTCTACACCAGTGAGATATTCTGGTACACTAGTGGCATAGTCAAGAAATTGTATGGATATGATGGTGTTTCTCATAATATGATTTGGGTGATCATGAGATAGCATGTGTAGCTCTGGTAATGCTACCGATATGCAATACCATGTAGGTATTTCCCATGCCATGTGAGATGGATGGATAATGATGATACTCACGACATGGGTGAACACTTCATGCAGGTGTAGCCCATGATGATGATGGTGACACACACCACGAGGTGTAGCTCTAGTGTTCTCACGGGTTGTGGCCCCTAGACGAGATTGACATGTCCACATGGGTGTAGCCATTTTTGACATAATGATGCTACCGGTAGCATGGTTTGCATAACCATGACGAAAGGATCATGGCATAGAGAACAAGGCTATTAAGACTAGAAGGGAACATCATGGTTAAATACCTCCCTAGCTAAGAGGGAGTGTTGATGTTTTGGTAGCTGCAGGAGGTATTCACCTCCATGGATAAACCTTTGACTATAATAGAATATTTTGGAAGCAAGAGAAAACCTAAACATATGTGTGAAAACCCTGGAAGACAAGTCGGCTCAACAGAATAAGAAATATTGAAGTATTATATGCAGAAAAGGACTGTCACCTTGCTTGAAGAGACACATGTTCACTTGGCCATATTAGTATAAATAGGAGGCACTCCAGCTCATTTGTATACACACTCAATCATCCAGAAGCAAGGCACAAGTTTTGAGGAGGAGCTATAGCAGCTGCATGTGTGCAGTAATTCCCTGTTCATTCTTTTGGTACTCTATCTTGTGCGCTACCTTGGTTTATCTATTGGTTCTAGTGAGGCTTCCCAGAATCATTCTTTCTATCAAAGGTTAAGGTGCTCAGGGGTGGATTATTGCGTATGGTTCGATAATAATGGTGTAGCATTGTTTATGGTTAAACATGAACAATATTCTAACACCTCCTTCATTTCATTCTCAAAATAATCCGGATCGGTGGTATCAGAGCAGACTACTCCTTTTCGTTTCTTAGTGCATGTCCCCGACGAGGTCAGAGTATAGAGAGTTGGGTCTCAAGCTATTTTATCTTGAAGACAACTGCTCTCTCCAGCCCAAGCGACCTCCCATGGTGGGAGAAAACAAAGACGAGGGAGCAGAAGATCCCATCAAGCTGTTGCTCGCGGAAGCCCTTGTGAAACAGAGGAACGAGATGTTGGAGAATTTTTCCCAAATCCTTCAATGATTTTCGACAATATCATGCGTGTCTTTGTCAAGTAGTCGCTTTGGGGACGCTTCCCCGTTCAAGGTACAAGTTAATTTTGATAATCTCGTATTTGAAGGTCAGATCGATGCAGATGCTTTGGAAAAGTGGTTAAATTTGCTAGAAGGTTATTTCTCTGTTCATAATTTTTCTGACAGAGAAAATATCACCTTTGCGCTCCTTAAGCCTCTCCCCCATGTCAAACATTGGTGGGAAACTTAATGGGAGAAAAATTCCACAGAGGAGTCTGGAATATTTGGGGTCGAGCCCACTTGGGATTTTTTTATGGATACAATCACGGAGCAATATTACCCTGTGGGAAACTATGATGACCATTACATGAGATGGACCATACTGTATCAAGAGAGGGGATAAACAATGCCAGGGTTCACAAATACCTTCCATACCTTGCGCCTAGGTATCAAAGACTCCGAGCGACATTTGGTTCTAAAATATTGCGGGGCTCTACATAGGTACATCCAAACTGAAATGCAATTTCTGGACATTTCATCACTGGGAATTGCTTATCAATATGCTTTCAAAATCAAGTAGAAATTTAAGCAACAAAACAAGCAGGAGTTCGTGTCTAAAAATCCACAACAACCAAAGTATGGTAAATTCAACCCTAACTCACAGAACAACCAACCTCAATACCACCCGTCTAAGCCGCAGAAAAATAAGGGTAACAGGAAGACGAATAAGGACACTGTGAAGTGGTGCGACTTTCATAAAAGCCCTTGGTACAATGTCGATGAATGTCGCTAAAAAAATTCATTGGTGGTCGAGCTCAAAGAAAAAAATCCGAGCCCCGACTCAGACTCAGATTCAGACAATAGTAAAAGGAGACAGATAATTGATGCAGAACCCATTGCTACTGTCGCAACCGCAACAATCTAACCAAAAGAACCAGAGGATCCTAAGGAGGGGGGGCACCTTTTCCATTCACATATATCGGTGAAGGGTACCTCGTTGCATTTATTTTTGATAGAAAAAACCAGAATAACTTCATCTTAGCAGAGGTCGTCAAGCAATTGGATTTTTTGAAAACAACACACCCACAACCATACAACATCGGATGGCTTCGCTAGGGACGAGATCTTTGTGTCAACCAACAATGCCGCTTGTCAAACGACATCAAGCCCTTCAAGGATGAGGTATTGTGTGATGTTATATTAGGCCAACCATATCTTTGGAAGCATTATGTTGTTTATGATTCTCAATCCCATAGTATCATTATTACTTTGGGGGGTCATCTCTACAGGATACCTGAGGTAGTCCCGACTACTATCCTGACAAAAGAGTGCTGCAAAGTAATCTCTCACACCGTAAAATTTAGTCTCTTCACAATCTGGGTAGAAGGTGAACAAAAGGACGCTACAACCACTATTTCCTCGGTCCAAGACCTTTCTATCCAATAGAAGTAGATTGTAGAAGAGCAAAAAATTATTGTTGCATCACCTACAAGGGTGCCTCCACACTACCCAATCCAACAAAGTTACAACAGAGCCCTTCATCCTCCTTATATTGTCTCTTCACCAACAGAGTCCTCCCACACTTGGGAAAATCATGCAACTAGATCAATTGAATGGATCCAGCCTGTCCAACAACAGGTTCATAATAACCTTCAACAAGCTAAGCATGACAACTTCTTTAGTAAGGCGAACAATTCACTAAGGTTTAGATTCAGAAAAAGCTTTCCCATATTCCATGAGAACTTGATGCAATGGGGACCATTGCTTCCTAAGGGGGGAAGAATGATCCAAGTGGAAATCAATGGTCACCCACCTAATCCACTGGCTCAAAATAATGGTTTTCACCTTGGTATTTTTTCGGGTCCTAATCTTCTGGGACCGTTTTGAGGCCATGAACAACATTTTTTGGGCGTGGCACAATCACACTATAATTCTTATCCAAAGTGTGATAGAAACATGTGTATTCCTTGGATATACCTTTCCAATGATCTATCGTGCACCCCACATGGAGATTGTATTAAAAAGTTACACCCTTGAAAAGTTGACGTATCAACTACCCCCCATCGGGGCCCACAAGCCTTTTGGAGTTTCATATTCCAGTGTTAGGGTTTTGGATTTTCTTTATGTTAAAAAGGCCTTTGGAACCTCATTGTAAACATCATCTTTTTGCGAATGAGCATAGCCATCACATCTCTTATTAGAGATAAGCTTCCACCATTTTAGCGAGTTCATTCAATCTATTTTTTTAGTTTATGTACATTTCTGTCATTAATAAAAACTGTGCATTACTGTATCTTTGTGTTTTTGGCAATATATCTGTGTATTTACTTATTATATTTCTGCCTTCATTTTGTTCTCAAAATAATCCAGATCATGTACACATGCCTCATCCATTGTCCTTGGATTGAAGAGCATCACCTGCTTTCGTAGATGACTTTGTAACCACACCATATACTTGAGGAGTACATCTGGGTTCTTGGGAGAGATACCCATCATGATGGCCTTTTTTCTAAACTCAGTGGTGTACTCCTGTACACTCTGCCCTTGCCTCTGCCTGAAGTAGTGCCAATGGATCCATTGGTACTCTACATACCCGATAGGGTATAATTGGGCCTTGATGAGGGTTTTTAAGTCCTCCCACCTAGTTACTGGCAGATCACCCTCTAGCCTAAGTGTTTCCATGTGGTTTTCCCACCAGGTTAAAGCATGGCCCTCTAACTTCAATCTAGAAAATGAAATATTCTTCTCGTCATCTATATGGTGAATGCTAAAATAAACTTCTAGTTGTTGCAACCAATAATTTAGTTTTGATGCATCGATTTCACCTTGGTATGTATTTATGTCCCCTTTCGCTTCCATCTTGAATATAGACTGTGAAGGGTTAAAAACACTCAAAATCGACTGCTCTTTCTCGGATTCTTTCCATGACTCCTTTCCTGAGTCTTCATGATCTTCTGATTTCCCCTCTGATCTGTTCTCTGAGTTAGAGCCTCCATCATCTCCAAACGGTCCAAGCTTGCTTGCTAGAGCCAACACAAGGAGGTTCATACTACGATTGATATCGATAACTTGCGCTTCCAACCACTCAAATCTCTCTTCTGATGGATCTTGAGGGTTATTATGAACAAACTCATTTTCCATGGCTAGGGTTTCTACGACTTCTCTTTAAGCTGATTCTCAGATGATCCAAAATTGGATCCAGAAGCCTGATAGGGCTTAAAAATGCTCAAAAATGAAAGTGCTCGGATTCCGAGCACTTTAATTTTTGAGCATTTTTAAGCCCTGACACACCTGCTTTCCCTGCTTCAATATACGTAGCTTGAACAGAAACCTCATCAAGGTTAGTGGGTCCAAACATGAAAATAGTGTTTCTAATATGCGCAGGTAAACCTCCTATATACTTCATAAGAGTTTCTTGTGGATCTGGCCGAGCGCTCCTCTGTTTGTGCGCTGGCCCCCTTTGCTGGCTCCTGGTCATCGGCGTGGTCATAGGACCGGGACTAACAAACTAACCCGTGCCCAAAATAGTGGATAGGCCCCCGATTTCGTGGTGGTGGTTACATGTCGGTGTGAGGTCCAAGGGCTAGGCCCTATCCATTACTCCCGCAATTTTAAACCCCGCGCTCTCGGTTACATGGGCTGTCACGGTCATGTGTTTGTGTCGAGGGCTGGGGCTAAGCCCCAACCCTTTCCCCCTCCGAATAATACTTTATTCAAACATAAATAAGCACTTTTCTGTATAGGTGTTAATAAACACCCGTGGGGCGGACAATTAGCCTGGTCTTGCCAGTCCACATCCTGGGGGAAAGGGTTGGGGCTTAGCCCTAGCCCTCAGCACAAACACACGACCATGACCGCCCATGTAACTAGGAGCACGGGGTTTAAACTTGCGGGAGTAATGGATAGGGCCTAGCCCTTGGACCTCGCATCGACATGTAACCACCGCCACAGAACTAGGGGCCTATCCACTATTTTTGGCACGGGTTAGTTTGTTAGCCCCGGTTCTATGACCACGCCGATGACCAGGAGCTAGCAAAGGGGGCCAATGCACAAACAGAGGAGCGCCCGACTAGATCCACAAGAAACTCTTATGAAGTATATATGAGGTTTACCTGCGCATATTAGAAACACTGTTTTCATGTTTGAACCCACTAACCTTGATGAGGTTTCTGTTCAAGCTATGTATATTGAAGCAGGGAAAGCAGGTGTGTCAGGGCTTAAAAATGCTCAAAAATGAAAGTGCTCTGAATCTGACGAAACCAACACCATTCCGTCTGTCTCGTCTTCCTGATTCTGACCATATATTTACTTCGTCAAACGGGCTCCGTATGCAAAAGATATCGCGTTCTGTTCGAAAATCCAAACATGCAAAAAAAGGGGATGACTGTACAGTCCGTATAGTCCATACAGTGCCACGTGGCATGCTGACTGTACAGGCCGTACGGATGTACAACTGACGTGGAAAATTATGGGGATGACACGTGGCAGGTGACGGAGCACATAACCGGTACAGTTGGACCAGTCAGAGGGTGACACGTGTCACCACTGTAAGGGTGACACGTGGCACAGACTGACATGGTAGACACGTGGCAGGGCTGAAAGGACAGTGATTAGACAAGGTATGTGGCAGACTGGTGGATGAATCAATGATTGACACTTGGCAGATTTTGTTTGGTTTTTGATGTGCCACGTGTCCCAGTCATGGGCTGCCACATGGCACCCTGTGGTTGGTTCGTCGTTTGTGTAAAAGTTTATGGTTTTCCCTGGGGTCGAAACCCTGACCTCTCCTCTGGGCTGTGGACTGGTAGGACCGAGCTAACTGCCCGCCCCATAGGTGTTTCTTAACACCTATATGACAAAGTGCTTATTTATGTTTGAATAAAGTATTATTCGGAGGGGGAAAGGGTTGGGGCTTAGCCCCAGCCCTCGACACAAACAGACAACTGTGACCGCCCATGTAACCGGGAGCGCTGGGTTTAAAATTGCGGGAGTAATGGATAGGGCCTAGCCCTTGGACCTCGCACCGGCATGTAACCACCACCATGGAATCCGGGGCCTATCCACTATTTTGGGCACGGGTTAGTTTGTTAGCCCCGGTCCTATGACCACGCCGATGACCAGGAGTCAACAAAGGGGGCCAACGCACAAACAGAGGAGCGCCCAGCCACATGGCTGCCTCCCATATGACCAGGAGCACGCGCCAAAGGGGCTGCACCCTAATTTGATTCAAAAGTGGGTTTTTCCCAATGTATTTGGATTTTTATTGATATTGTGCCTGATATTAATGGATTTTGGTCATTTTTGGGAGATATTGGGCATTTTTGGAGCCCAAATTTTGGGAGGAAGTTGGGGATGGATAACCAACTTCACATCTATATAAACTAGGCATGTTTGAGGCCATGGAGGAAATTCAGAGCAGATTTATGCTGAAGGGAAGCCAAGCCAAAGCCATTTTTATGCAGTGAAGCTATTGAGGAGCAGACGCTTGCAGGCCATTTCTAGGAGCTCCGGATGTCCGTTTTGCGTGCCATTTTCTTTGCAGGGTTCTAGAGATCTGGAAGAAAATGAACAGATCAGTATTGTATCCAATTGGCACTACTGCGATGTATTTTTTATCTTTTGAATAGAAATAAAGAAGCCTCCCCCACAGAGACAAAGGCCCGGAGACGTAGGCAAAGTTGTGCCGAACTCCGTTATCAATCCTTGTGTTATGGTTTGCTGTTTATTACTTCATTTCAGATATGCATATGTGTATATGGCTGTCATAATTCCTCTCTTTTCCTCATTCTTTCATTAAGCTTCTCAATTGGATAATTAACGCATGCAAAATTAAAACTCAACCATAGTCATTAAAAGATCCTACGGATCATAAGATATTGCAACTTTCCACAAATACCCAAAAGAAAAACCTTCTCTGATACCAATATGATCTATAAACTGTTGTGGATATTCCACTAGAACAGTTCGTCACAACATATTTGATAAATAAAATCAAAATCTACCTATGAAGGTTAAATTCCTTTAGATTTCCAGAATATTTAGTTATTGATTTTCTGCTTATGCATGAAATAGATAAAATGAAAAAAATAGAGAATAGTAAAATACAATCACTCCATCCACAAATTAACACAATATATGACCCAAGAAACCCAATATAGGAGAAAATTGAGCTAGAAGGTGAGGTTGCTCTGCTATGTTTTCTCTGGTATAGAAATGATGCAAGTACAAAGAAAGAGACAGTCTCCATGGAGTTGCCTTTGACCTGTGGCATGTATGGCTACTAAAAAATATCTCCTCCTATGTTATGCTCACATAATACCACTCTTAGATGTTCTGCTCAGCTATGGAACACAATAAAATGAAAAATAATGAAACCCCTTCTCCTCCTAGTAGCCCGATATTTAACATAGCCCGATAGCCATCTAGGGGTAATTTTTTTACTTCCTCAACCCTCAATTGTGGTAGGGTTTTGAACCTTTTATAATATTATTTAAATTCTTCACGTGGCTAGCGCCATATGCATGAGTAATGGGGGCTGACGTGGCATCCTCTCCTACCATGGTGGTCAACACGATAGATCAACTTGTGGGAGGCATAACTTTTTCATACAAACTATGAAGAATGGTTTGTACCGTTGGAAAGGTCTCAGAGTGTAGAACAATGTCAAGGGTGTGCACAAAGGTTTTAGACACTAGAACCCCCAAAAATCACCGTTTAATGCCTCAAAATGGATATGAAAGGTTCCAGACCCCAGTTTTCCAAACTAGGACCTTCCACTAAAATGACCCTGCAAGTCGATTCCTCCAATTTTTTCCACTCTGAAAGCATCAAGATAGATGAAAAATAATATAATTATCCAATTCGGATCAATCAATGTTAACTAATCAAACTCGAATGTTTCTATTGCATCTTCTCTTCACTCGTTGCACTCTTTTCTATCACTTCAACTTGTTTCTATAGAAATTCCTTGCAATAACATCAACACAATATAATATGTTATTAGAACCCAAGTCTCCCATATGTATATCCACTTTTGTCACTGCTGCCTATTCGACAACACAAGGTATTCTAATAAATGAAGAACACCTTCAGTAACCACTCATACAACTAGATCAAAGATCAACACACCGATGTTTTTACGTGGTAAAACCCCAATGTGGGGAAACATCCATGACCCTAACCAACATGGCCACTTGAGGCAATTTATTAATGAAAAAAAAATATTACAAGAGAGTTTCTCACAATCTATCATCGACAAATGACCCTCCATGATCTTCAAGTAGATATCATGGACCATTCAAGCGTTAAGCCATAGATTAATGTATCCATTAAGATCAAGTAGAATATGAGCCATAGGATCACTCTATGTCTAGAACATATTGCGACCATCGGATGACATAGCTACAAATGCATACTAATGCATACTAAATAAACACACTAAGACACACACTTTATCCTAATGACACATTAGACCAAGTTGATCTTAACTAACTCGTAAGTGTCTAAATATCCTAACATTCCCCCTTAAGAACAACTTGGGATATGATATAAGGATTTACAAAGACGACACAATAGAATAAGGAAGGAGGCATTAGAGCTTATCCCCCCTTAATGACAACTTCCTAAACTCCTAACATATATCGAAGTTTAGAAAACTTTTCTTCTGTAAGAGACATTGTCAAAATGTTTGCAACTTGACCTTTTGTAGGGAAAAAGAGCACTTCAATAACTTGAGTATGAATAAGCTTTCTGATGAAGTGCATGTGTAGCTTGATGTTTTTGTTGTGCTGATTTTGAATTGGATATTTGGTGAGCTTGATGGCACGTTGATTGTTGCACCAGAGGGTGGTCGGATGCTGCTGCTGGAATCCAAACTCTGGAAGGATCTATCGAAGCCACAAGGCTTCTTGAATTGCATTAACTATTGCTCGATACTCTATTTCTGTTGAAGAAATAACAATATCCTATTGTTTCTTACAAGCCCAAGTGACAGGTCCAAAACGAAGGATGAAAACATAACCTCTTGATCCGACTAAAATGGTTGTATCTTGGGCAAATAGAAACCTTTTATAGTGAAACTAAAAATGTTTCTAACTGAAAGAAGTGCTCCAAACACAATGGAATCGTCCTCTTGGACCAAAAGTGTACGAAAATAGAAGAAATTAGAAATGAAACAACACGACTCCAAGATCTCGATCTACAACAGGAGTGAGTCTTCAAATGAGCTCTGATACCATGTTTGACAACACAGGGTATTCCAACAAAGTACTTACAAAACCAGAAAAAATATCAACACACCGATGTTTTTAAATGGTAAAACTCCAATGCGGGGAAACATCCACGACCCTAGCCAACAGAGCCACTTGAGGCAATTTATTATTGAAAAAGAAAAATATTAGAAGATAATTTCTCACAATCAATCATCGACACATGAACCTCCATGCTCTTTAAGTAGAGATCATGGACCAATCGAGTATTAAGCTACAAATCAATGTAATGTTAAGATTGAGAAGAATATGAGCCGTCAGATCACTCTATGTGACCTTCAGATTACATATCTACGAATGCATACTAAATAAGAACACTAAGAAACACACTTTATCCTAATGACACATTAGACCAAGTTGATCCTAACTAACTCCTAAGTGTCTAAATATCCTAACAATTGCAAGTGTCTTTCTTTCTTCATTACCAATAACACTACTCATCCGCTCCTCAACCATGCCTAACTTGTACAACTTGTATTTAATCATGTTCTTGTTGAGACATTCCACTAACCTTTTTCATGCAATCTACAAAGGTGCCTTCGATGTAGCCAACCACTTTTTCTTGAAATTATTCAACACCGAGTCACTCGCTCAACATGTTACACCTCTCTCCAACTCAATTATTCACAATCACATACAGACTGCCTTAACTGACGATTTTGTTGGCATATCTACTTCTTCATAAAATAAAATAATTAGAGACATACCTCCAATAATATTTCTCTTCACTCAAACAACATTTTTCCACTTTGTTTGCAACACTCTTGCAAATTTCATCTTCACTTTAATTTTAACATATTTTCCCTTTCAATGCTCCCTCTCTCATGCTTCATTAACTTTGGCCTCCACAATTCCCTCATTATCATGTTGTGTTTTGTTGTTTTTCTCTTCGATGCCATTTATTCTCTCATCCTAGTGTTCTAGTTAGCTCTAATACTAGTTGATGCAGGGCATTTGACCCCTGCTCTTCACTCACAAACACTAGAGCATATATTTATTGTATGGCATCAATAATGCACAACACTATGAATCTAAACAATGAATAGAACTATAATCACACTTACAACATTACAACATTAAGAAGAACAACAGAACAATAACAACTGAACAATTTACTCATATGCACATGGATATCAATATCTAGACCCTCACTTCACATTGCCATGTCTTTCACTTGCACATGGTCATCCATTTCACTCACACGGTAATAAGGAAATGGTCTATTCATATTATTTATTTGTATATAATACAAATTATAATTATGTGCTAGGTGTTTAGACTCTTTTCCACTCTACACTTATTCTATGGCTCACGACCAACATATTATCCACAATTCCTTCATTGCTAGGCTGGAGGCCAAGGTAGCTTGATCACGAGTCCAAAGTCCTTCCTTGCTTCTTCCCATTGTCCCATCACTTCGTGCATTATATTATTTATCTATGCTCTAATTGTGATGTTTAGTGTTCCACTTAACTATTTTTCCATAAAATCTTCTAGGTTCCTCACTCTCATCATGTAATCATTGCAACTCTTTTGTTTCCTTGTTCCCTTTTTATTCACTAATGAGGAATTCATCTATCCTCTTTTATTTGAATGAATAATTTTTTAGTGTTCTTAGTTTCAGAACATAGTGGGTATGATTATATTCTTATTGGTTCACATTCCTCATTTATATGCATGCTTGGATAACCTTTTATTTGTTCACGTGATACTTCTCTATCATAACCTTACCTTCACGTGTCCTCAAACACCTTTTTCAATATCTTCTCATGACCTTTTCCACATAAATGACTCTCACTCTCTCCAATATCGTTGCCATGACGAACCAAATATTGCTACAATTCATTAATTCTCCATTGTAATTCTCATATGCATGATCACTCTCTAGGGGTATTTCCATTTTATTGGTGATGCTCTTGCATCAAGTTCTTTCCAAAATTTTCTTATAAACATTAGATCTCTATCACTAATGACATTCCTAGGAAGTCCACGAAGCTTGTAAAAATATTGCATAAAGATTTCAACAATTGAAAAGTGTTGCTAGTAAAATCCATATGAATAAAGTAAACATACTTGGTCAATCGATAAACAATCACAAAAATCAATTTCTTCCATTCAATCCTAGACAATATTGTTATAAAATCTAGATTGATGGATGACCATTTTTTATTTGGACTGGGTAATCATTGAAGTAACCTTGGGATTTTTGTTGTTTCTTTCTAGTTCCATTGACACTTTATAAGAAGCCATAAAATCCTTGATATCCATTCTCATCTCTCTGAAGAAATTGAAACATGTTAAAAATATCATATACAACCAACAATTAGTGAAGAATGATATTTTATTAATGCCTGATTTTTGCAATACAAGGTGAAATTAATTCTTGTACAAGATGATGTCACGTGAGAAAGAAAAGTTGTTATACCATGTTTGTGTTTTATATTTATCTACCAACATAAAGACAAATTTTGAATCCTTAACATATTTTGCCACCACCTCCTCTTTCCATCTTGGTTCAACCCACAAGATTAGTAACATTATTAATCCCTATGTTATAATCAATTTCACAATCAAACCATTGTGGCTTTCTTACTTACTTGGCTTGATGTTTCAGTAATTTTTTTTGGGTTAAGAAGTACTTCACCGACCTGACAAGCATTCCTTGAACTTTTCAACAACATGTATGAGAGTTAACATTTCCATATCATAAATACTCAAGGGTTTTTATTTCCATGTTAAATTTTCACTTTTAAAGATTGCAGGTTATTGATTAAGGATTTCCCCATTGTTGCTCCCTGAAGTATCACATTTAATGACAAAAGACCACGAAAAATAAAAAAAATGTTGAAACCAGTTTGGATGTCATTATATTTTTCTATCGAAACCAGTTTGAATGTCATTATATTTTTCAAGGATCAACATGTAGATTTTGCTGCACATGTCCAATGCCATTGATCTTTTTTGTTAGCTTAATAACCGGAGCCATAAGTCCTCCAAGCCCTTTTACATGTTACTCACTTTACACACTACATAAACCCAAGAGTCTTATTCATTGTGTTACATTTTTAGGTGTGACCATTCAACAAGGGCTTGAATCTTAGCAACTTTACTTTCACATATTTTTTTTTATTGATAATGTGTCCCAAATACACAAGTTTATATTTTGCAAAGTCACTTTTGGAGTTGTTACAATTTTTTTTTTTTAAGAGTTCTAAACATTTCATATATGACATAGATCATATTAGGGGAGTTTTGAGGTCTAAAATTGATCTCCTAAGAGATATAATAAAAAATTATGAATTAGTCATTTTGTAAAAAAGATATATTTACAACTCACTTCTCACATTACAATCTATATAACTATGATTAAGTTCAATTAAAAATATGTTTAGAAATAAAATTAATAAAAAAATCTTCAATTGATTTAGGAAAAATACTTTTGGGTATATACATTACTTTAATAAGAAATGTAATACTCATATAATAAATAATAATATAACATTTTTTTAATATAATCCATGTTATGAGCAACATACTTATTTTTTAAATTTGAGGAATATAAATTATTCTCATTTTTTGAATTTGAGAATATAAAATATAACTATTTAAAAAAAATGAATACATGGTTCATAACATAGATTATATTCCTAAAGTCAAACTAATATCTGAATACATAATAATACTTATATAATAAATAATAATGTAATAGTTTTTAAACATAACTCATATAATAAATAATAATGTAATAGTTTTTGAACATAATAAATGTTATAAGCAACATTCATTTTTTGAAAAAATAAATACAAAGTATGATTAATTAAAAAAAATAAATATATGGTTCATAACATGGATTATATTCACAAAAGTCAAACTATGATTAATTAAAAAAAATAAATACATAATTCATAACATATTCACAAAAGTCAAAATACATGGAAACTAGAAATGCATATATTAATTTTAATAAATAATTAATATATGAATATGTGGTTCCCACATATTCATATATTAGTGAACCATGCTGATATTCATATATTAGTTTGACTTTTAAAACACATCTATGTTATGAATCATGTTATGTTATATTAGTTTAGATATGTTCCTAATGAACTGTAAATTCATTTATTTAATTTGGAATATAAAATGTGAATAATATACAAAAACTCATTTATTCATTTTTCAAATTTCAAATTTTGAATTAATACTTTACTTTTTATATATTCAAAAGTATTTATTAAGAGTAATTATTTTATGAGTACATTTATATTATATTCAAAAATAATTTACGAGTACTTTATTTACAACATTATTATGGTTAATTATGGGTTGTCATCCACCTTTTAGAATGTGACAAATAACCATATTGAATTCAATAAATGTCGACTTAACCATACGGGATGATGTCATCCTCTAAAATGTGATTGGTTCCTTTAACGTTGATTTTGATAATAATTTTTTGTTTTGAGGCCTTTTTTTTACTTCAAAATTTCCCTAATTTCTCTATATTTTCATTGTAGATAACAATACCATAAAAGAATAAAACACAAACTTCCTTAACTATGGTTGGAAAATTTGGTTCATAGTACCTTAGAAGGTCGTTGGGGCATTTGTGAACCCAAAATCATTACTTTGAGTTCAAAGTGGCCATGATGAGTTTTGAAGGCAATCTTGTATTGGTTACTTTCCCTCATCTTGATTTGATGATAAATTGATCATAAATCAATATTTTTGGTTATGGTTGTCCCATGCAATTCGTCTAATAACTTATCAATGCATGAGTAGGGTATTTGGTCTCAATAGTCTTATGCTTCAATTCCAACTAATCTATGCACATA
>SNQJ01S0069893.1:103036-115643 GCA_010110895.2 Picea sitchensis | reverse complement strand
AGAGAAGGATATTTGCTGAAACTGACTGACAAGTTCTTTCAAATGTAAAGCTAGACTGTGTAAACCATAATTCTATACTTGCAGTTCATTCTTCATCAACTTAATTGAAAAAGATGAGTCTCCAAATATTTGTAGACTATCAATTCATTTGTTAATGGTAGAATTCATCAAGAACAATAGAGCCTGAAACTCACCAAAATTGTTATTTCCTCTACTGAGATTTTCCTTCCCTGTGAAGAAATGAGAATATGAAAGGAAGAGGACATAACTCAAGCCACAATCTTGAACGTTTCTTTGTCTGGCTCCGTCAAAGAACCCCCAAGGGATCATTTTATCAACTTCCATCTCAACGAACCTCCTAGGCCTTCTGACCTTGATAGAGATATGAAAATGAGAAATGAGTGCCAATGCTTGAATGGAGACTTAAAAAGGAGTTGTTTAATCCTAGAAAGTACAATAATTTCTAGCTAGCCAAATCCTCCATAAAATAATATATGGTACCAATTAGAACTTCTTCAACTCCCTCCTCTTAAACCAAGTTTTGAAATTGACAACCATTGAATCTTTTGACCATAAACCTTGAAAACCCAAATAATCCTCCACCTTCTTCCAAACCTACACAGAGAAAGGGTAGCCCAAGAAGAGATGGGAATTTTTTTTCTTGATGAGACTTGCTCAAATAACACCATCCTGGACCTGTTTTGTTCCTTTTTTGTAATTTGTCCCATGTTAAGACTCCATTCTTAGGAACCAACCACATGAAAAAAATACACTTGGGGGGTGCCTTCCCCTTCCATAAATTTGACCACCATCAAACTATACCCTCCACCACATGGGCTTGTTGGGACAAATATCCCATTTTTATAGTGTAAAACCCTTCTTCTTTATTCCAAGCCCAACTTAATGAATCTGGTTCATCCTTCGGTCTATTATGGTATCTTTTCAATTATATTAAGTACTGATCCCAAACCCATGCATAAACCTGATCCAGGCCAATACCTACCTTCCATGCCAAATGTCCCCCTATAACCAGAAAAACCAACAAGTGGGCCTTCCACTGATTGGAAGCATTTTGAATATTCTTCCTGCCAGATCTAATCTAGTCAATGATAAAATGTGGAGCAATGTAATTTTGGATTATGATCCTTCCCCATAAATTGTCTTTGTCAGTCATATGCCATAATGACTTTGCTGGAAGGGAGCGACCAAATATCTATATGTCCTTTAGTCTCCAATCCCCTAATCTATTTGGAATAGTAATCATATTCCAACTGGCTAAGTGGGACCCCTGATATTCATTGCAACCCTTCCATAGGTGGTTTGTACAACACTTTTTAATTTTTTCTAGAATACCTTTTGGTATGTATGCTAGGTTGTGCCAAAAAAAAGGAATGTCTTCAAGAGAAGAATTGATCAGAACAAGCCTCCCCCTATAAATCCATCAATTACATTAGAAATGAATTCTTTATTCTATCCCAGAGAGAAACCACCTCCAATCCTCCTTTTTATAGTTATTATGTTTTAGTATAAATCCAAGGTATTTAAGGCCATCTTCAAAATTCATCTGTTGAAAAGAGAAAAACCTAGAAATGCTATCCCTTATATTAGCATCCATTCCAAGAGGGTAAGTAACTAATTTCCCTAGATTGAATTTCATACCAGTAGCAACAGAGTAAAGTATCAAAATGTCTTTGACAATTTGTATCTCCCTTATATACCCAAAAACAAATAGAAGGACTTCATCACAAAAAGAAGATGGGTCATAGTAATCCCTCTTCCAACCCACACTCCTTGAATATGTCTGTGGATTTTAGCTTTGTGTATTTCCCTATTGAGACCTTCAATAACCAGTAAAAAAAATAGGGCGACATGGGACAAACCTAATGAAGACCTCTAGATGATCTAGAGAAAGGTGATGCTGAACCATTAATTAGCACATAAAAGGAAGAAGAATACACACACCCCATATTCACTCCATGAAAGGCCGAGAAAAAACCCAAATTTAACAACAAAAATCCGAGGTAGGTCCACAAGATCCTATTGTAGGATTTTTACAATTATAATTTAATTATAGAAGTAGGATTATCCAATTGTTTGATAGCATGTAAGCCCCCCATGGGCAGAACCAATAACCTCATGAATCAACCTTCCTTCAAGAAACCCAAACTGCTCAGGTGAGATATACCTTGATAGAAAGGGCTTAAGTTTGAACACAATATTTGTTTCCATGATTTTGAACACATAGTTACACAAAGAGATTGATTGAAATCCATCAAAATTTTCAGGGTAGTTGTTGAGCTCCAGTTTTTTCATACTTTCAACCATACAAATACACTCATCATTAAACCTTCTCCCCGCATTTCGTCAATAATATATCGCTAATTACACCATAAACCTCCATTATCTCCTGTTATTCATCCTATGTGGTTAATACATAGTTTTCCATATTTTTAGTGATTAAAAGGATGATTATACAATAGTTTTGTCGATGATGGTTTAATCCTATGTTTCTATGTCCAAGCAACATGTTCTGTACTGTCCAGGTTCCGGTACCTGTATTGTTCCTGTTCCGGTACCCGCATTGCAGGTCATCCGATACTCCAAGTCATTCGGTACCAGAAAGTTCTACAGTCAACCGGTGCCTGGAAAGTCATTCGGTACCCACACTCCATGTCATCCAATACTTTGCAATGATCTGGTACTACCTTTTCATTCATCCGGTACCAACTCTTTGCCTCTTCCGGTACCAACTTCATCCGGTACCAGATTGCACCTATTCTGGTACTAGCTCCATCCAGTACTACCATCACGTTGGTTCGGTACCCATTTTCATGACTGTGTTCATATGGTACTAAACACCTGGCTACAAGATTCTGGTACTAATTGTTCTAATCCGGTACCAACTGTGCTAATCTAGTACTAGAAATAATTCAAAATTTGAAAAGCTTCTAGAGGAAAATCAAGTACATGGGTTTTGTCCAGAGCCATGTTTACATGTAGACACGTGAGACAGAATTCACCCATCTCACATGTGTGGACCTCCATCTCAAGGGGAATGATTCTTCTAAAATTATTGAAAAACTCAAACTGCCAACTTGCGCCTCGATTTTCGTGCAGATGGCATCAAATCTAGAAATTCTACGAAATGAGTTTTGCCTAGAATATGGAAAATTGAGTAAGACACAGGAAATTTTTCAACATTAGAATTGGTTTCGAAGATATGGGTGGGGGACTAACTCGAATCTGCCCAAATTGTAATAAAACCCAGATTTTTGAGGATTTTATCTAAAAATGTAATATTTGAAATCTGAGCATTGGGATTCGGTCCCATCCACTCCTCAATGATTATTCATGTATAAATAAGCCTCATATGGATATGAGAAGAAGCTAATTAGTTTCATGAATTTTTTGTAAGTAAGAGGTTTTGATATTATATGAGAAAGTATGGAGCTATTGCTTTGTAATCAAGGCGCTGATATTTTTATAAAATGAAAATTATTGGTTGTTGAAGACATTCTACATCCTTCAGATCTGAACTAGTCTTTCACGAGCATGCCTAGGTCGGGTAGGGCCCCTCGATCCGGGTATGTCCCTGTTGTTATTTATTCTATTAATTAGTTTATGAATTTGATTGATTTAATTTCATACAGTGTGTGTTTCTATTATGCAATCTAGTTTTATTTTGCAATTGGTTTTCATTAGACAACTCGAATTAATACTCTTCTACTAAAGGCATCATCATCCTACATTAAATTTAGATTGCATTCCTTTTTATATGCTTTCAATCCACATGTTTTCTGTAATGCTCTGTCTCTGTATTTAATGCTCATTTTATCAGTGAAATTATGCCCCACGACTTGCTTTAATTTCATCCCTCTTATCCACTATCACACCTATTTCAATCGCCCATTCATTTCCATTAATCACTCTCTTGTTTGCCTCACTTTACTTATCAAAGTGTCTCTTTCAAACCTCGTTCCAAAACCCTCATTGCATCTTTTTAACTATGTCAAAATCTGTTCAACAAAGCATTAGTATTCAGTTGAGTATTCAAATTAATTCTTTAAAAGAAAAACACACAAAAACACATAATTAATTCTGCATGTATTATTTAAGAGGAAAGAAAAAGACAGTGTGCACATTCTTCCTTCATTTTCTGCACTCATAATTGATACATTGTCACATAATATTTCATTGCATAGAGGACTCATCCATTTCCTTTCACTACTCCTTCACTCCTCGTGTGGTTGAATATGCCTAAGTCTTACAATCCAAACCACTATCAACACAAGGTTCCATTTCACTTTCTTTATTTACATTCAATCACTCATGCTCTATGCATACATCATTCCTTTTAAACATTCTTTGTTAACTTTTATATTGAAGATTTGACTGCCAAAGAATGCTCATTTTTAAATTGTTTTACATCCAATCCTCTTTAATACAGAATTGACACTTGCATCTCATTGCATAAGCATTTCATTTGTTTTTATATTTCTGAATTTTAGCTCATTCTTCGCCAAACTTCTTCATTATGTTTGATGCATTTAGTTGAGGAAAGATCTTGAGTTTAGGATGTGTGATTTTACATTTGCTTGATATTTCTAAAGTTTAAGTTTGGATTTCTTTAAGAATTATTTCTGTTCTTAGTTAATTTTGTTTTTTTCATTGCTTTGTACTAGTCTACACTTATTTTCTCACTAATTTCCTCTCTTGTTTTTGTTATTGATGAATGCTTTTGTTATCATTTTGTAGGATAGAATTTAATCCTCCCATTTTAGGATAGGTCTTGACAATAAATTGTTGATCGTGTAGTTTTGTTTTAGTATTTCATTTTTCTTGGCTTCTTATTGCAAGTTTGTAGCTTCAAACACCAATGGACAGATTAGAGGTCTAACTCGTGAGATATGGTCTTCCCTCATTGGAATTCTTCCTAAGGTGTTAGTTTCGATCGTGCATTTCATTTCCGTTTGCTTGTTTCTTTTATTGCATTTAAGTGTGGATCCACTATAGGAAATAATAATTGAAGGACAAAAAACTTAAGTAAGCTACTCACAATTAATCACACGAACATCACCCAGAGTGCATGAAAGACCGTGATCTAAAACTTTATAGCACTAAGTTATTCCTACGTCCCAGTGATGAATCCTTAGTGTTAATTTGTTGTAGTGTGGGTTTGAAGATTGTTTTGTCGGCTTTAGATTAGGCTAGACTAGGCTCTGATCCTGCGTTTCCTGCGCCTACACCTCGAAGCTTACGATCCCTGGTTGATAATTAAATGTGGGAATTAATAATGCATATATTTAGCCCCAACAATAGTCTTGCGTAGGAATGAGAAAAATAAATGTTGAGTTGATGGATTTTGGAACCCTTCCTCTTATTCTTACCTCTTCCACAACTCTTATAAAATCATCTCCAAGAAGGTCAAAAAATTCTTAGTAAAACTCAACATGCCAATGATAAGAACCTAGAATTTTATCTTTCTGAAAAGTATGAAGAACCTTCAACAATTATTCTTTGTTGACATCTCGGTAGAGTTCCTCATTATCCAATATCCTATGGAAATATGAGATCACTTTTAAGACTTTCCCTATATTTTATTTTTTTGGTTCTTTAAAAATATCAGAGAAGTGACTTACATCCAAAGCTACCAAACCGTGGAATCCCCTAATTTTGTTTCCACCAGCACCAATAAACTCCCAAATGCTATTCTGACTTTTCCTAAACTTGTAAAACTGATGAAAATACTTTGTGTTTTGGTACCCATGCTTAGCCAAGTATCCCTACTTTTCATTCTCTAGTATTTTTCCCTATCGAGGAGTAACTTGTTCTACATTGTCTCTTACTTTATCCTACCCAACACTTCATTACTATATAATCCATTCAATTTTTCATGATAAATTTGAGCCAAGTTTTGCTCCATCTCCCTCAAGGTTATATCCCCTTCCATTCACGTTTTCATGATAAATTTGAGCCAAGTTTTTCTCCATCTCCCTCAAGGTTATATCCCCTTTTTTCATCCTTTCAAATGTCTAGGGGACAAATTTCTTGTTAACTCATCAAAGAGGTTGGGCAAGCTACATACCTGCAAAAGTGCTTACCCAAGCATCATAGGATTTCCAACTATTATTGACAAGATCTTTAAAATCCTCCTCCTCCACCCAACATGGTTTTTAATTCAAAGGATATTTTGGTTTCACTTCTCCCATGCTTAATTTCAGATAAATAGGAAAATTATCTGAACAACATACAAAGTCCACCCAATATCTATAGATATTGAACTTCTCTAGTAGGGAATGATGAATCAGAAAATGATCAAGTCTTTTTGAGATCCCGACCTCCCTGGATTAGTTGTTGGTCCAAGTAGGATTGGGCTTTAGAGCTTCTGTATCCACCCACCCCAATAATTCAATCCTATCCTGAAAGTAACCCGCTAAACGATTCACTCGAGCTAAAGCTCCCTAGATTTCTCCTTTACTCATTGTAAAATTTAGATCTCCCCCCAAAATCAGGTTATCGGCCTTGACCCATTGAGATGCGAGAAAATTGTTCCATAACCCCTATTTTCCCTCAGAAGGGATATAGACATTCAAAAAAGTGAAGGACATATCAATACTGCGACTGTGAAGCACTGTGCATAACCCTGAGAATGTAGAAAATGAATTTATTAGGGTAAAGGAGGACTTCCAACCTGAAATTAGACCCCTAGAGTAACCTTCTACATCTAAAGCAAGCAAATCCTAATTCACAAAACTCTTCCTCAACTTCTTAAACAAAGAATCACCTTTACCCATATTTTCTTGAAGGAACATCATATCTGGTTGATTTAATGAGATCATTCTCTTGACGAACACTTTCTTGGTTGGCCCCGCTAAGCCATGTTTGTTTAAGGAGAGGATATTAATGAGGAAACCCTCGAAGGGGTTTATCTTCTCTAAGAACCCTAGTCAGTAATATTTCTAGACCTTGATAAACTTCTTTGATGGCCTTCTCTTGAGAAAAATTCAAAGCTAATTTATTTCCTCCCCTAGACCCCACTGACACCTTTGGAAAATCTAGTCCAAGACCACCAAGAGGAAATTTGTCTCGTGTGTTTGTGAGAGATATCAATTTGTAATGATTCCCCTGACTCATGGGAGATAAATTTCAAGACAAGAAACGGTTGAGGAAGAAATTGACCCCAATCCCCAATTCAGAGTCCTCAGAGAGACTCAGAATATAAATATTTTCATGCTCAATACCACTAAACGATATAGTTCTTAGGGAGGGAACAACACTTGAAGTAACAAATAGTTGCGTAGGAATCACATACCCCTATCTCAGTGGATAACTCTCCTCCCAACAGTCAACCCTAGCATAGAAAACAATTTGATCTAAGGAACGAATATAAGAATTACCCGACAAAGGCACACATTGTTTCCACAAGAGATATACATTTTTCAGCTGAGACAGAGGGAGTCAAAATAACCTAGAGTGGCCAAAACCTCATCCACATTAGGATCACAATCTCAACTCTCTGGACCCAAAGGGATGGAAAAATAACCAATACACACCTCATCTTTGTTTTCTCTAAAAGGGTCACCCATAATAGTTTTGAGAGATAGGATTGCATCAGAACCTCGAGCTGAAACACCTTTGTCTTCCTAAGAGTCGAGAACCTCAACCTTACCAACACAAATCATAAGATAAGTCTCCTTTTTCCTCCATACTTTCTTCTGGAAGGGATTAGGTAAATATTTCAAGACGTGTCCATACATGTGACATCGACACACCTGAAAGGAAAATTTAGGTAATCTAAAAGCTGAAGACAATGAGTCTCCCCCACCATTAGTTCCATCGATTCATAAAGTCCTTGGCTCACATTGATCTCCACCATAATGTGAGATATTGACCGACCATTACACTACTTGTAGTTGTTGTTTGCCGCAATAAATTTTCCCAGTGTGTTTCCTATATCCCTTAGCGTGCAATCAATCCACATCTCCGTAGGTAAATTGGGAAATTTAACCCATATTGGAGTGGATTGAGGGAATTAATCCAATGCATCAAAACAAGGCTACCAAAGCTTTAAATATAGGTAGGCAGTGTCCTAACACCAATTTCCTTTCAACAACTTTAGGGAACCCACCTCATTACGGAAAATGAACCCTATCCACCCTTTTGCTAGTAGATGGAATGTTGGGTCATACCCTAGCCAAGGAGCCCAAACATCCTATATCCACTGATTCAGACTATCCATTCCCACTCTTCGACCTAAAAATTTCCCTACAAGGGTTTTCCTAGCTAATATCCCCACTTGTTTGATAAGGACATCATCATCCACAACCAATACAATACCTCCACCCCAATACTTGATGACATTCCTCCACCACTTCCTCTTACCACTCATAGGGTGAGAATCTTCTCCACCACTCTAATCATCGACCAAAAACCTTTACGCATCCAAACTCTCAATCTTAGGAGAGTCCTTCAACTATGAAGTACGAGAATGTTCAGTCGGTGTGGATACGAAAGGGTTCTTTGGTTTTATTCTTTTCCATTGAAATACCTATTTACTCACCTCCTCATGACCAGACAAAAGAACATGGCCCTCAGGTGGGTTCACATGGACCACAATACCTATTGTCATGCCAGTGCTCGCCAACAAGGATTCTCCTTTCACTTTTTCCAAAAAAGGCACTTCGTGTGAGGCTCTCGTAGAGGTGAGTAGGACCCTTGATAGTACCAGAGTGAAAGCAGACGTGGGTGGAGAGGCCTCCACATCCTAAAGATCCCCATAAGGTGTTGACCTATCCCCATATGCCATGAGCCCTGAAGAAACATCAAATATCTCTTCCTCAAAGATAATATCTTTCAAGTAATCCACTAGAGGCAGGTCGTACTCCATTCGCTCACAAGCCTCGCTCCTCAAAACCCTCATTCAACCTTCGTTGGATATTCTCTACCATTTCAAACTTGTTTTATCATCAATTCAAGTACATCTTATCATAGTGCATGTGAAATTTGCCTAATGTTTTCTTTGATTTAACTCCCATGATCACATATGCTTCTACCATATACACCACACAAATATAAAAATTGGTTTCATAATAATCCAAACTTAATTTGTGACCTTTACCATTCCTTTACATTACATCATAGTGTTATTCGCATGGACACTTGAAAATTCTATAGAGGTTATGCTTGTACACCCAATACCTTACTGATTTAGCATCAATAAAATTGTGAGCACTGCCATTGTCATTGAATTGTCCATCCCTTAAACTTGCACCTTGATTTCAAGGTTTGGTATTGTAGAATTATAAAAAGGGAATTGGGGGGAACTGTAGGAATATATTGATGTTTAGGGGCTTCTAAATTTATATGTTCATCTTCCGCTTCAATGGAATCTTCTGGGTTACTAGTTGTCTCATTGAGATCTTCATTTAAAATCTCAAACATCTAAATTCTTCTAGGTTCCCTATAGTTATGACCTTTGAACTAAGTCTCTTTGCATGTATAGGGAAGTCCTTTAGATTTTAAATATGTAAGAATTGTTGGATCTTTTAGTTTTATCTTTAGGTCAAGCAGTAGAGGAATTATAAATAATTTTGGATTTATCCATAGCCCTTGAATAATTATTCATTGGTAAAAGAAACCTTGGATTTATACTTATGAGTATGCTTCCGCTTGTTGAACAACTTTTTACAATGTACTTGGCTTCAAATCCATGACATATCCTTGGATTGAATCCTTTAGTCCATTAATGTAAGTAGCAACTAAATGTCAAGGAGAGAATTTGTCTACCAACAAACTTGGTTGAAAAATTCTCTAGATTAAGATGCCACTGTGCCTTGTTGCTTCATATTTTTTAGGGGTAAGAAATAATCTTCTTAGGTATAGGATTCACATTTATAAAAAATCAAGGTAACAAATTCTTCCCAACTGGTTATGTCTAGCAACCAACATCCTCGTCCTCCTTGATTTCATGTTAAACTATCTTCCACCAATCAAATTCTAGTCCCTTCGGGTGTAGTGACAAACTGAATTTTCTGATATTTCCCATAAGGTTTAGCCAAAACAAATGATCCAACTTCCAAATCCAAGCCCTATGATTAATATTTTCATTTAACTCATCAAACATAGGAACGAATATCATCTCCATTAATGTTTGATTGATGCAATTACCTCTTGTTCTTCTTGTAGGGATGTATTTCCATTGGGTTTCCTAAAAGAGTCGAAATGATCATATTGTTTCACCTATTTTCTTTGGTTTCGAGTTGCACTATGATGACAAATTGAATTTTATGATATTTCCCACAAGGTTTAGCCTAAATACATGATCCCACTTCCCAATTCGAGCACTAGGATTAATATTTTCATTTAACCATCGAACATGGGAATGAACATAATCTCCATTAGTGTTTGATTGATGCAATTACCTCTTGGTCTCCTTGTATGGATGTATTTCCAGTGGGTCTCTTGAAACAATTCTTGAAATGATCATATTGTTTTTCCTCTTTTCTTTAGTCTTGAGGTGCATTATGACTCCATTCCTTATCATCTCGTTGATATTTGCATCCCAGTTTTAATTGATAAAACTAATGTGTTGAGGGTTTTGTTCATGGTTGTGATACCACTATTTAGCTAGTTCATGGCCTCCATTAGCCCATCCATCAGAAATATGATTATTTCTTACATAGATAAATTCTATTTTTCATTCCCAATTTTTCCCACCCCAAGGATATGAGAATGAAATAATTGTGGATGTACCACAATGAGGGCAACAAAGTGGCTCTAATACTACTGCTATGAACCCACACTATTACAATTAAAAAACTAGTTAGAAATGTGTTGTTATGACTTGAAATAAGGAATTGCACACTGCAATAGGACTAAAATTGGATTAAAAATATATTAATAAGCTTAATATGAAATTCTAGATTGATATAAGAATTTTGAAAATTTTAAGCATTTGAAACAAGCACTTTTTTATTATTGGTTTACTTAGTGTGTAAGATAAGTGTGGTTTCCAACTTAGACCCGAGTCTCCAATACAATACATGAACTACACTTGCTACACGAGCTACACTTTATAAAATATATGTATAACTAATTCACCCCCAAAACTTTCCTAAACCTAGTACTAACATGTTTAAATAGATTCTTATCCCTCCGACATTAAAGAAAATAACAAGACAAAATAAAAAAAATTCTAAAAATTATCACATAAAAGATAAAATAAAATAAGATACCATTTTAAATTTGATAAAAAAACTAATTAAAAAATAAAAAAAATAAAATACTATTTTGAAAAAAAAAGTTAATTTAAAAACAAACCATACTATATTAAAAAAATATTCCAAACGTCACTAATTCAAAGTCTTAACACTTATTAAAGCCATGAGTGATAATCCTCAAGCAAGCATTGTTGGAAGCATCTTCTAGACTTAAAATAACTACCCATAATCCTTGAACTTATAACCCTCTAGGATCCATTTATGATAATAAAAACGCAAGGCAATTAAGCTAATTGTTTTTCATTCTATACACCTTTCCATCTCCATCCTCCAAAAAAAATATACTTAATAAATTAAGGTCTTTTTAATTTGAATAATCAAATGTTAGAATAATAATCCAATATTAAATTAGATAATGTTCGAATAATACTCCAATATTAAATTAGGTATTAAATTATGTAATGTTAGAATACAAATCAAATATTAGATTAGGTATTTATTGTAAACTTGTATGCCCGTAATAATTTGTGACTTGATAAATAGGTATATAAGTGTTAAGTTGGAAGTTGAAATGAAAGGTAACTTCGACCTTTATATGAGTTTGTATCCCTAATGGATATTTGAATCATTTCCGAATGTAAACCTTTTTACCTTTTGCTTTATTAGGTTTGTGTTTGTTTTATGCCTTTAGAGGGTTAAAACTCTTTAAAATGCAATAGTTTCCTATCATGATCAATAACATTGAATTCAAAGGTTTATGTTTCTAATTTTAGGACTACCACTTTGACTTTGATGACATCTTATTAAAGCTGTAATAGTTGTTTTTAATTATGAATATAATAACTTTCACAACATCTTATTAGAGATGTAGTAATTATTTCTAATTTAAGGACTACCACATTGATTTTGGCAATATCTCATCATAGTTATAGTTCTCTTTTTTGTATGATGGAATGCACATTTTAGGAAAACCCACCAAGCATTTCTCCTCATTCCAAGGATGGTACCTAGGGTAAACTGGCTAGTTGTAATTTTGTCAAACTAAACCAGTGGGGACATCGAGTGAGACTTGTAATATCCACATAGACAACCGACTTGGATACTTGACCCCATGACCTCCTGCTTGTAATTCAAAACACTCAATCACTCGAGCCAACCCATTGGGCTATCATAGTTATAGTTCCTATTTACAAAAGGATTCCAATTATTGTTACCGCTTCTCAATTTTCTTTTAACTATCTCTATGTGAGGGTTTTGAGTTGTGGTTCTTTTTTATTTTCCAAGGAAAACCACTTGGGGAAACCCAATGGATCCTTCCCTACATATGTGGATGATATCCCTAGTAAAATTATCAGTTCTCTCTCTCTCTCTCTCTCTCTCTCTCTCTC
>SNQJ01S0069893.1:79114-95987 GCA_010110895.2 Picea sitchensis | reverse complement strand
TTTTCTGGTTTGGGGACCACTTCCAACACATCATTCTTCATAATAGATGGGTATTATTCAGTCATGGTATCCATACATTCCTTCTTTTGAGCATCTTCTTCAAAGAAAGTAGGCTACTTATTAACGAGATTGCACATCAAAGCCACATAACTGGAGTATGGCTTAGGATTCTTGCTTTGTCTCATGGTTCCTTTTGGAGAACCATACTTCTCTGCATATTGAATGATATCATGTGCCCAAGATGGTTTCCTCTTGTAAGAGATGATATCATAAGGTGGTTCCTAAGGTTCCACCATATGATGATCCTCCGGTATAGCATCATCATGAGTAACTGCAATTTCCTTGTTAGGTTCTGCAACTCTGGGAGCTACAAGTTCTTCTTCATAGAATTATTCTAAATGGCATTTCCTCGATATACTAAAAGATGCATATTCATCAAAGGTAACATCTGATCAGATGATCTCAATCTGACGATAACTTGGGATGTAGATTCTGAAGCCCTTAGAGACCTCACAATATCCAACAAATACTTCTTTCTTTCTGGAAGGATCTAGCTTGGTTTTGTTTTCTTTCAGAATATGTAAATAGATTGGACAACAAAATATTTTGAGATGGCTTATTTCTGGTGAACATCTCTTTGGGAGTCTTGAATCCAATCGCACTATGGGATATTATGTTCAGGACATATACTGTTGTTCTGGATGCTTCAACCCATAAGTGCATTGGAAGATCTTGATCATGGATCATGAATTTCACTGCTTCCATGGTTTTTCGATTCTTTCTTTCTGCTACACCATTTTGTTGTGGGTTGTAAGGAGTGGTGAGTTCCCTCTTAATTCCGACATCTCTACAAAAGTATTTGAATTCTTTTGAAGTGTATTCTCCTCCATTATATGAGCTGGGTATCTTAATATTCTTCTCGGAGAGGTTTTCTACTAAAGCTTTGAACTCTTTGAATTTTTAAAACACTTCATCTTTTAAATTTAATAAATAAACCCAAGTCTTACGAGAGTAATCATAAAAAAATGTAAAACAATATATATAACCGCTTAATGAAGTTGATGGCACTGGAAAAGATACATCTGAATGATTAATATCCAATTTTCCATCCACTTTTCTATCACTTTTTGGAAAAGGATTCTTCGTAATCTTTCCTTGTGCACATCCTTTACATAGACCTTCATGACCAACCTTTAATTCTGGTAAACTTGTGACTACCTTGCTCACATAAGGTAGGGATTTGTAGTTAATGTGAACATGCCTTCTATTCCAAAGTTCACATGGACTTACAGTACTGTGTGTCAAAGCTGCATCTGAGTGGGCATTTAATTTATACAAGCCACCTTCTTTTATTCCAATGACAACTGCATCTTCTATATTTTTTCCTTTAGACCATATAAGAACTTTACCATCTACAAATGGAACTCAGAAACCTTTCTTGTCTAAGGAAGAAATAGAAAGTAAATTTTTCTTCAAACCTAATACATAAAGTACATCCTTCATCCTTAATGGAGTTCTTGAATCAAGCTTGTAGGTGGCTTCTCCTATTCCTTTGATTGGGTACTGATAGTAATCTCCAAGTGAGACTTTCCGGGGGGATTTCTTCTCTTCAATACTAGAGAGATTATTCTTGTTACCTGTCATGTGCTTGGAAGCACCACTATCTATGAGCCAAGTATCATTTCCAGGTGTCACAGTCCCGGAGAGAGATGAAAACAAAACATATTCTTCTATTTATTCTCTAGCTGACTTCTTGGGTGGATCATCATCTTCGGCTGCATGGGAATGATGTATTTTGTTATTTTTCTTCTTCTATTCTTATATCTTTAGAGGAATTGTTTTAGCAATGTGTCCCATCCTTTCACAATGATATCTCTTGTTGGAGGAGAATTCCCTTTTCCTACTTTGTCCTTTCTGGTACTTCTGAAATTTCTTAGGAGAGTGAGGTGCCTTATGAGAGTGAGTCTCTTTGTTAAAGTGAGTCTCTCTCTTTCCCCTACCTTTCTTGGCATTAGAATCTAGATATTGATATTCATCTTCTCTTAGAATGGCTTCTTTGTTTGCAACTCTTTCTTCTTCCCGAAAACACTCTTCCCATAAACTGTCAAATTGAAGTTTTTTTTTTGGCACACACTGTTTGGATAAAATCATCCCAAGGTCTTGTGAGACCATTGAGAGCATTCATCACGATCTCATCTTCATCTACCATTTCTCCAATTGCTTCTAGATTTTCCTTAAACTAATAAACCCTAGAAAAATAATCTTGAACTGTTTTTTCTTTTTGCATTTTATCTTTCTTGAGTTGGGTTCTCAAGTTCATCTTTCTGTTAATATGTCTTCCTTTGTACATCCTGGATAGGGAATCAAACATTTCCTTCAGGGTATTCTTGGAAGACACTTGAGGGATCAAGTGGTCTTTGATGGAATATGAAATTATTCTCTTTTCCCTAATCATGCCCTTCTTGTACTTCTCTTTGACCTCATTTCCTTCTGGCTCCAGAAAATTATTCTTTATAAATTGCACAAGATCATTCTCTTCAAGAATGAGACCAATTTTGTATTTCCAGGCACGAAAATTTTCCACACCTTCTAACTTTTCATCAATCTTAGTTCTTGAAGGAATTTTGACCAAAAATGAAAGTGCTCAAAAAATGAAACAAACCTTACCAGAAGATGCGTTGGGTTGAGGAGAGTTGATTAGTGTTGACTGTTTATGATAATTTCAAGATTTGACCTCTGAAACTTGACCTGTGCAAATCTAGACTAGTAGTTTTAGGTTTTCTAGTTTTCTGGTAACAATAAAACCCTAATTTTGAATTTTCGAAAGATTTAACCACTAGAAGACTTCGCCCAGGATATCAAAAGATGTGCTAGGGTTAGGCGCAACTCCCAATGTTATTCTTGGTAAAAAAATCTTTCTTTGTAAAAATCCCTAATTTTCTTGTCCCGACAACCAAGAGATCTAAATACCCAGTAACATTGCTCTTATTCAGTCTAGGTCTGATACAATGTTAAGTTTTAATTCTATTATTAAGTTATATCCAAAGTGCATGAGCATTTAATACATCAACAACATATAAGGATCACTGAAAGAAACACAATCACAAGGTACACAACATTTTATCCCAGGAAACCCTCATGGGGAAGAAAACCCAAAAAAATATTCCTTAATGTAGATAGACCAAAGACCGAACATAAGATCCTCCTCTACTCATTCACTAGGAAGAGTAGCGCACCACTTAACCAAGAAATACCAATAGATAGATCAAAACCCTCCTTGACGTCACCCGTAGTTGCAACAACAATCCCTCCAAGACTTGCACACTTTTTCCTCTTGTTGCATAGTACATAAGTGAGTGTGCAAAGGAGGTGCTATCCTCCTTTATAAATAGTAGTATGTCCTCCCTTAATTAGGTCTAGGCCGACCTGTCACTTTAAACATTTAATTTACATTTAATTTACAAGGCACAAAAGGGTCGACTTTCACAAAGGAAAAATAGGGCATGTTATCCCCATTTTGTGGATAACTAAGGAGATTATTTCTTGGGGCCCTTAGGTTGCAGATATGGATTTTCGAGAGACTACATGACAAATAATACCCTTTTCACAGATGGAAAACCCACTCACCACCACATATTGTCACATATTTGTAGATGGCATCCACCACACCAGCTGGCTTTCGGAAGGCAATGAGCCTTGCTGCATGAGGTACAAGTCAATATTATGGTGAGCATCATTTCAATATTTAAGCCAATTGAGTATTTTGTATCATAGATTTCTCTAGATTTCATGATATATTCTTGGAAATTATGCCTTTTTCCCTGCTTCACCTTGGTGGTTGACATTGTTCCCTAGTAAGTGGTTTTCCTTGGGGATAGGTTTGCTACTGGAAACTCCCTTAATGAGCCATCTTACCATTCTTGACCATATTTACCACTTTCCATCATTGTTCCCATCCATTTCCTTATCTCTTGGGATTTTAGGGTGTATTGACCCAAGAAAAGGTTGTCCCTCAATCTATGGGAAGAAGGGGCTGAAGGCCCAGAGGGGTTGATGTTAGGTAAAAGATAAAAGCCTTGTATAAACCTTCGAGATGCTTCACCCAAGGATCACTCAAGAAATAAGTGAAACAATTATCTTTGAGTAAATGGGACCCACAATATAATAAAAAATAATTCTTAAAGGGTTAGTAGAAGGAGAGGAGGTCTCATCACGAGCCGACCTCTCACATCCATGAATATCTAGTGGTATGCCATTGTCATCATCTGGTCACCAAACTAGGGAAATGGCTCCCAGTTGCATGGTTGGGAGAAAGGGGGTCTCATCAGGAGACAACCTTTTCATTTCCACTAGGTGTTTGTGGGTGAAATTGCCATCATTTGGTCACCACACCAGGGCAATGACCTTCAACCTATCCTTATGATATATTGAAATAAAACAAAGAAATAAAGATAAAACACAATTGATGGGTTGGGAAAAAGTGCATTGCGTACGAAGGTACCACAGACCCTCTACAAAGGAACCCATGAATGAGACACCATGAACCCTTATATGTCATGATCCCTATGCCCATTGAGTCTTGATCCCAACCACTTCATCCACTTTACATGAATTAGAGAGGGATATCTTGGAAACTCTCCTTGACTTAGGGAAAGATCTACCCAATATGACACCTCTTCAACCCTCCCATATTCAAGCTTAACACGTCGCATACTGTCTTTGAGCAATTAATTGTTTGATATAGTGATATTTGATGCACATGATTAGATGGATTATTTATTGATTGGATTGAATTATCATGATGTTATGACTTGAGATCCTTGGAGGGAATGCTCATTTATCTTTGCAGGACCTAGTTGGTGGACAATTTTGGGAGAACAAGCCTAGCTTGGGATTCCATGGGGCTACAATCCCACAGGCTGGATGACAAGGACCTGCATGCCGGATGAGAAAGATCAGACTTGGAAGGAATTTATGATGAATTGGACAACATATCCCAGCCCTCACTTTCCAAACAATTTTCCTAGGAGGGGAAAAACGTCCTATTTTTGAGCTTGATGTCATGTTTGGGGGGCTAGGGTATGGTGGTGAGATGATATGCATTGGAACTTGGATGTTTTGAGGTGTTTTAGAATTTGACCATGAAGGAATACATTTGTATGTTTGACACATGTCTTTGGGAATCCTTACTACCCTCATACATCACCAACAACCTTCTCCTAGTGCCAAAACGTCCCCTAAAGGGGTGAGGTCCATGTAAATTAGGTTTTTATTTTTGCAAAAGTGAATTTTTAAATGAATTTTTTAATATTAATTTGTTAAGGGGGAAATATTAGGGCTGTTGACTCTTAATCTTGTGGTTTACCTCTTAATTTGTGGACAAGTCACCTTGGTGACATTTTTTATAAATAAGAGATCATAAGATCTCATTTTAACATAACTTTCCCTCATTGTGAGAAGTATTGGTCTGAAATTTTCTCTACACTTGGCTCTATTTGTCTCTTGTGCTCTTGTTTATGGCTATATTGATGAATGGTTTATGGAGGAGTGAGGCAATATACTTGGATGGTGTTTTCTAGCTTTTATGGTGGATTATCTTGGCATCTTTCTTGATTTTGGTATGGTATTTTACTATTATGCAATCATTCTTTTTCAATTCAAGGATTGCTGTGCTAGGTGCTAGGTGGGAAGTATAAGGGAATAAACCCCCACCATAGTCTTCATCATTTTATGCTTCATCTTATTGATTAAACAAGGGTTTTCTAAGAGAAGTGTAAGGGCATACACCCTCTTAGCTTAAAACTTAGCTAGAGAAACTTGCCTTGGGAAGTAAAAGGGCTTACACCCCCAAGGAGGTAGCTTCTCTAGATCTTTCTCTTTAGTTGACTCCATTAACCCAATAGTAAAGACACCAGTCATACATTTTTTTCATTGGAGATATAAAATCATTGCCTTGGGAAACACAATTTTTGATCTTTTGAAAGGTTTATTGCTTGGAGTTGGTTTGCCACATTAAGATGAGTCTTCCTGTACTAGGGCTTCCCCTCTCTCATATTACTTTAATTTCTGTTACAAACTTTAACCTACATCCATTAGGTCTGCATAACCCTAGCTACTAACACTCTCTTAACTTCTAAACTAACCCTAGACTAGCTCTCTAACTTCACTCACCTAGTCTACTAACTAGGGCACACCTTTTGGGATACTTCTTGGCACTTTCTCATGGTTGATTTTGCTGATGCATGCCATTGAATGCTACATCCATAAGGCTGCAATTTTATGAAGAAAATACATGTTTTAACAACTTGTTTTATTCAGCCTTAAAGTGCCATTTTTCAGTCATAATTGATTTCCATACTCATTCATAATATTGTTGATTGATCTTATGATTTACATGCTGATTTGAATAGCTTACTTGCTGATATAAATTGTCATCTATTGCTGAACATTAGGGACAACAATATTAACTTGCTGATCCATACTAACATATATCATTGCAAGTTGGATTTTCTTGTGTCTTGGGCAGGTACATGTGCACCGACAACTATATATTTACTTGGCATCCATTTACCTATCTTCACTTACCATTTTCAACCAATAATTTCTTCCATCAATTTACCTTTTGGGATAATTCTCCTTACACTTCCCTTCATCCTTCTCATTCCTCCTAGGGTCACCGAGATCGCCTTCCTAGAGTAACCTAGTCACTCTTGAAGTGCGAGACCTACATCAAGGTGACATTGGGTGTAGGATTCCCATAGTTGTAGCACTTGATTTGTGGTTGGGTCGGGCTTTTCCCAACCTACAACTTGTGCTATAAAATTTTGGCGCCATTGTCTGGGAATATTTTGAATCTTCTTTGTACCCTAACGACACTTTGGTAACCTATCCCAAAGCCTTTCCCTTAGCTTGCATGGAAAATCCACCTAAGGGACGTTCCCTTTCCATTTTCCTTGATGAGATCACCTTGAAGTTCATCTAGCGACTCCACCTTCCACAGATCCACTTTTCCCTTTTTTCCCTTCCATCCCTTGATGAGCCTTGAACTCATCTGGTGACTCCATTGAGGTATTACCCTAAGTGATGGAACCATGGCCTAACGAGACTTACCATGGGCATTCCATAATGTGTACCCTTATCTTGATGTTCAAAATGTCCCTGGCTATCCAAATCATTGTCCAACAGAATGGAGAGAAAGTTGCCCCAAATTTGACGGTGATCGAGCTCTAGAGGTCACCCATGTCGTGAATTATATGAAGTATGCATCAAGATTAAATGTTCTACATGAAGATGTGCTGATGAAAATTTTCATGTCTTCACAAGAATCAAGTCAAAAGGATTGGCTTGCAAACTCATGTAATCCAAAGAGTATCCCTTCTTTTGCAAAGCTCATTGAATAATTTCTCAGCAAATATCAACCAAATTCTCAAAGTTTATAAGATTCTTTCCAAGAGCTCAAACACATTCTTTGCCGAGAAGGTTTTCCGATCGATGATGAGATCATATATGGAGAAAATATTCAAGAAGATCCGCATGAGACATATGATGAATATGGAGTATCCACTCTTCTACTTGATGAGGACATCCAAACCTCTGATCCTCTTGCACATAAAGAAGAGAAGATGATGAGTTATAATCCTTTTGAGAAATTTGATGATGCTTTGTTCCATGATTGTGGAAATGAAAAAACTTCCAAAAGGATCTCGATGAATTTTCTCTTGCAGAAGATGAAATCATGGAACAACCCTCAGATACAGTTGACGATCACATTGATGATTTCATATAGATTGGAAGATGCTGATGGGATCTGGGTTGTTTAATTTTTTATGGAGATCCTATCTATGACATTGAATTCACATCTCAGATAAAGGATACATAAATCATTTCTTCAAAGAATTTATTTTTACAGCCATATGGTTCATATATGTGCCAACCCGATGATATGTTTACATATTTGTTCCATCCATTTGAGGACGACTTGACGCAACGTTTTTAGGATGATTTTTATTGGGCTCAATATATGCACTATTAATTCCCACATTTAATTATCAACCGAGGCTCGTAAGCTTAGAGGTGCAAGCACAGGAAACACACGATCAGAGCCTAGTCTAGCCTAATCTAAAACCAACAAAAAAATCTTCAAACCCAGACTGTAGAAAATTGACACTAGTGATTCATCACTAGGACGTAGGAATAACTTAGTGCTATAAAGGCTTAGATCACAATCTTTCATGCACTTAGGGTGATGTTCGTGTGATTAATCGTGAGTAGCTTACTTAAGTTTTCTTTCCTTCAATGATTATTTCCTATAACGGATCCAGACTTAAATGAAATAAAATAAACAAGCAAATGGAAATGAAATTCACGATAGAAACTAACACCTTAGGAAGAATTCCAACGCGGGAAGGTCATGTCTCACGAGTTAGACCTCTAACATGTCAGTTGGTGTTTGAAGCTACAAGCTTGCAATAAGAAGCCAAACAAAATGAAATACTAAAACAAAACTATGTGATCAACAATTTATTGCAAAGATCTATCCTATAATGGGAAGATTAAATTCTATCCTACAAAATGATAACAAAAGAATTCATCAATAACAAAAACAAGAGAGGAAATTAGTGTGGAAATAAGTGTAGACTAATACAAAGCAGTGCAAAAACAAAATTGACTAAGAACATAAATAATTCTTAAAGCAATCCAAACTTAAACTGTATAAATATTAAGCAAATGTAAAATCACACATCCTAAACTCAGAACCACTCATCAAATGAATACATCAATAAAGTAAATGAAAAAGAAAGGGATGGAAAGGGAAAGAGTAAATATGAGAAAAGGAAGTGGTTTTCTGTGTAATTGAGATATGAAGGCACCATTTAAACTCAATAACTAATACACAGAAAATGAGGAAGAGATGACAATGATCTACTCTTGTAATTAATTGATTGTAATGTATAATCAAATTGAGAACTAAGGAGTGAATCGTATGAGGAAAGATGAGGTGAATATAGAAGATAAAGGTGATATATATAGAAAATTGAACAACTTTGTTTTACAATATTTGGGACAACGTAGAATAGGTGAATGGATATGTGAATTGGATAGTAGGTTTCGATGTCTGAGTAGGATGGAAAATAAATGGTGGAAAATGATATATGAAAAGAGAGGTTTGAACGATTAAATAGATGGGAGTGAAGCATGGAAGAGAGGGAACATTGTCCACAATTAATTAAGCACAGAAACAGAGAATTGAAAGGATATGCATAAATATAAGCACACAAAAGTAATGGAAGGAGTACAAAATAAACTCAAAGCTTCAGAAGTGTAATAATGTACTCAATTGAGAAATGTGATCCGAGTCTAAATTCATCCATATAATGCAATAACATAAAATTAACAAAACTTTAATTAACAAAACTAAAATTGACCTGTATTGAAATAAATACACAATGCATAGTTAATCTACCAAGAAAATAGATTATAACAACACTTACCCACGCCAAGGGGCCCTTCCCAGGAGGTAAGTGCTGTTTGAAGACAATCAGATCACTCAAATGATTGGAACCATGCACATAAACAACATCTCTTTCATTTCATCGAACTCAAAAAATTACAAGTCTCTTACAATCTTGGCATTGCCATGATGACACCCTAAGATCCATTACGAAAGAATTCCGATAATGATAATTGGATTTCTCATAGACCTATGCAGCTTATTTATACATGAAAAATCATTGAGAAGTGGATGGGACCGAATTCCAATGCTCAGATTTCAAATTTTACATTTTTTGGAATGAAATCACATAAATATGGGGTTTTCATCAATTTGGGCAGATTTAAGTTGAATACCCACCAATAACTCTTAAAATGTTTTGGATTTTGAAAAACTGGCCATGGAGTACTCAATTTTTCATATTCTAGAAAACACCCATATCGTAGAAAGTCTATATATGATTCCATATGCACGAAAATCGAGGCGCAAGTTGGCAGTTTGATATTTTTGCTAATTTTTGCAGAATCGCTTCCCCTATGCTGGAAGTCCACATGTGTGATCTGGGTGATTTCTTCTACTTATTTTTGCATGTAAACATCGCTCTGGACAAAACCCATGTCCTCGATTTTACTCTAGAAACTTTCCAAAATTTCGAATTATTTCTAGTACCAGATTGTTGTTGATGCTCGTACCAGACGAGCACAAAATTGGTACAGGATGAGCGCAGAACTGGTACCGGAAAATCTGAGTACTGTATGACATGGAGTGTGGGTACCGGATGACATGGAGTATGCGTACCGGATGACTGTGCAGGTACCGGTTGATTGTATAACCTTTTGGTACCAGATGACTTGGAGTACCGGATGAGCGCAGGATTGGTACCAAACGAGCTGAGTACTAGATGACATGGAGTGTGAGTACCATATGACATAGAGTATGGGTACTAGATGACTGTGCAGGTATCGTTTGACTATAGAAACTTCAGGTACCAAATGATTTGGAGTACCGGATGAGCGCAGTATTGGTACCAGACGAGCTGGTACTGGATGGCATGGAGTACCATATGAGCGAAGTATTGGTATAGGATGAGATGGTACTAGATGACATGGAGTGTGTGTACCATATGACATGGAGCGTGGGTACCATATGACTATGTAGGTTCCGGTTGACTGTAGAACCTTCTGGTACCGGATGACTTTGAGTATCGGATGACCTGCAATGCGAGTACCAGAACGAGAACAATATAGGTACCAGAACATGGACAATGCATATATCGGAACCTGAAAAGTACAAAACATGTTTCTTGGACATATAAACATAGGATTAAACCATCATCAACAAAAATATTGTATAATCATCATTTTAATCACTAAAAATATGGAAAATTATGTATTCACCACATAGGATGAATAACAAGAGATAATAGAGGTTTATGGTGTAATTAGCGATATATTATTGATGAAATGTGGGGAGAAGGTGTAATGATGAGTGTATTTGTATGGAGGAAAATATGACAAAACTGGAGCCCAACACACCCCCAAACCCAAAGATTTTGAATGTCCTCATGCAAACAAGGTGAAGAACTTATTATACTCTGCTTATAGATTTATGTGATATTGTTTCTTTTGTGTAGGTGTTAGTTCTTGTGGAATGACACATTGGAAACTATCACGAATTGAATTTCAAACAGAAAAACAAAATTATCATAAAAATGGAGGACAAACAGTGGATGGGGTATAAGAGTGATGTTGAATGGTGTGCATGTGGAGAATGGTTTATAAAATAATGGTGATGGTGGTCGTATGAACTTGGACGCCTTTATACTCTGTATCTTACATCAATTTTAAGACCAATATTTACTTTGTGGTTCTTTGTTTGGATAAGCAACAATGATTTCATCCTCTTTGAGATGGTTTAAGAATGATTTATGATGTATAAAGAGAAGACACTATAGATGTTGCTTTGAATTTGTATACCACATATTTCTTTTTCATTACTTGGTCTTATCATCAAAGTATATTTTTCATTATGACAAGTGGAGTGAAGATGGAGGGTTTATTGAGTAGTTGTGATAATGCATAGTGGAGTGTGGAGTGGGTAATAGTGGTTATGCATCATGTTTTCCAAGTTCTTAGTAAATTAAAAAGATTTGTACCAGTTTTAACTCAAGTTACCCTTGCTTTGAATTCTAATGCATGTTGAAGTGTAAACTATGCAGAACAAGACAAAATGTCTACAAAATCATGATGTAGACTGCTGAAATATGAAGATGAAGTGGAGAAAGGTTGAGAAATGATGGGCATCTAGGAGAGAGTTGATGAATGTTGATCTGCTAAGATTCCTTATGTCTCTCTCTCCCCCATACCTGCTAGTTTGCATGCCCTCATGCAAACTCTTATTAGCACAAAAATTGTTGCAAGATGAAAGAGGACTATGTGGAACTAGTGCATGAGGAATGAAGGATATAAATGAAGCATGTCGAAGACGAGATATGTTAAAAATATCCTGCAAAAAGTACCCTCGAAAAAGATTTAAATTTCTGTACTGTTGCTACAGGAACCTACTGGTTTCTGTACCAATAGTACCAGAACAAAAAAATCTAAAAGAACTTAACCCAATACTGTTATTATGAGAGAAGAAATATACATTGATGTCATGCTTAAAGAAACAACCAAAACTTAATCTTTATTCATGCTTACAAATTTAGAAAAGAAATTTATTTTAAAACATTACAAGCATAAAGGAAATTCTTAAATTACTTATTACATATGATTTCATCAATCATTAACAGTTGTATGCTCAAGAAACCATGTAGATTATGATGGGGGATTTTCCCACTTATCCTTAAACAAGAGAACACGAGGAGATAAGTGGTCTTTAATAAATGAGAAACCAATAGGAAACCAATAGGAAACCAATCATCCTTGTTTGACTTTTTAGAGAATTTCTGTCATTCAAGTGAGATTGATAAAGTTCACATTTGAGTTTATTAGACTCTAACAATTATGGGTCCCACCTCTAGGACAATGACATCCTGGGTATGAATGAAAGGGTCTTAAGACCATCTTATAGACATTATCAAATGGCAATTAGATGAGGTTCATTATCCTTTTGTTCAACCATGCATGCTTCTTCTTAAGGATTTACACAAGTATACTGTTCATACGGACAAATATAGATTAGGCATAATGAAAGACATCAAAATCAAAACCCATTGCCAAGAAGCCTATTCAGTACTCCGATGGGGTAATTTTGACATCTACGAAATATTTTTCCCAGGCAGAATGCCCCACTGCCCATGAGCATGTTCAATGCCATGATGGGTTTGCCTAGTTATACCACAGGCTGGTACCCACTGTTAACAGACCCGTTCAGTATCCCGACGAGTTAGCTTCTTACACCCATTTTTCATCAAAGGCTCTTGTCCCAATATTTACCCTTAAAATAAAATTTATAGATTGCATTTGCATGGGTGAAAGGTGAAACATATTTGAAAACCTTTTTACATGATGGGATGGTATTGAGTTGGAAGATATTTTATAGATTCCCCATAAAATATTATTCGTATGAAAAATAGACTTATGTATCGAGATTAGTCGAAAGACATATCATGGTCAAACTTACTTAATGTGTGGTGGATGAGGCCATGAGAGAATGACCTAAAGGTGCCTCTAGTCCCCAAGTTCATCTTCTCCATATAATATTGTGTTCCCTCACAAGTAGAAGTTTCATTCACTCTCCTGCTACTATTTGATAAGAATGCTTGAATAACAAGTTCTGATATGAAACTAGGATGTACAAGTTACTTATGGGCATAATTATGCAAACCTTAAAGATTTTGTAAATCCCCATAATATTTTAAAGATTAGGATTATGAGCAACTGTTATTATTAATAGTCAGAAATCTATATGTAATAATAAGAAGAAATATCTTAAGTTGTTTTGGTTTTTTATGTTAGATCACCAATATTATCTTCATCTCATTTCATTTATTTGAAAAGAGACACGAAATATGTTTCATTTATTTAGAACTAGGTTAAATAACATGCAACTTTTACTCTATCCTACCTAAGAACAAGAAATTATATTTCACGTGTAAGAATATTTCCAATGTAACCATGTGCATAACATGTGTAGAAACACATTCATACTCATGTTTGAAACATAAGCATTAATGTATACTAGAGTATGAAGAACCGATTGCTTTGGTGATGATATGAAGAGTTGTTGAAGACGAGAGTGGTGGTTCAATCTGGTTGTCGTCTGGAACCAATGTTCGATATAGTTATGATGTTCTTGGTTCACTTCCTCATTTAGACCACTCTGCATGTCTCCCTCTGTCATGCCAGAAATATCATAACTGGTCTCGTCAGTGCATGGAGGATCTTCAGAAAGGCATATCAAAAAATCCTTGATCTTAGGTTCTAATGTTGGCTCTCCATCGAATGTGGTCCATGATTCTTCAATCTCCTCGATAGATTGTAAAGGGGAATCAAAGGAGACTTCTAGATCTTCTTGTGGATGTAGAGTGACATTTAAGTTCTTGACTGTTGTCAAGATTTGTTCTTCGTGAGAGGCTTAGATTGAGATACCGGCTACTGCTAGGATTGAGAGAGTTCTGTTAAATTTTTGATCATCTTTGAATTATTGTTGCTGGTTGATGGGTCCTGTTGCACAAATGGATTAGTGTAGAGGGGGGGCTCTTACAGTGCCCAAAAACTGTTTTTTTTTTAAATCCTAAAGAAATCAAAAGAAACAAACTAAAAGAAAATGTAAGAAAACCAATTATATACTCGAAGCACCACTGTGCTACTAGGACACTGATTTCACCAAGTTATTTGTTCACACAAGTTAGCTTCTCTTCTCATATATATATATGGCTAATGCTAATAAAACACAAATTCTAACTACTGAAAGGAAGAGGACAACCTAACTTTGGAGCAACCCCACTAAATTGGATACGTGGGATCTTTCCTCACATCTTACCGTCTTATCTCCACCCTTATGTCATCGTTAAAATCACACCACACTTGCATGAAAAGAAACACACTTGCATGCAAAAAACACTCAAGGCTTTGGAGAAATAAAAACAACCTACTTTGTGGTTCTTTGTTTGGATAAGCAACAATGATTTCATTTTCTTTGAGATGGTTTAAGAATGCTTTATGATGTACAAAGAGAAGAAACTATAGCTATTTCTTTGTATTTGTATACCACATATTTCCTTTTCATTACTTGGTCTTATCATCAGAGTATATTTTTCATTATGACAAGTGGAGTGAAGATGGAGGGTTTACTGAGTAGTTGTGATAATGCATAATGGAGTGTGGAGTGGGTAATAGTGGTTATGCATCATGTTTTCCAAGTTCTTAGTAAATTAAAAAGATTTGTACCAGTTTTACCTCAAGTTACCCTTGCTTTGAATTCTAATGCATGTTGAAGTGTAAAATATGCAGAACAAGACAAAATGTCTACAAAATCATGATGTAGACTGCTGAAATTTGAAGATGAAGTGGAGCAAGGTTGAGAATTTATGGATATCTAGGAGAGAGTTGATGAATTCTGATCTGTTGAGATTCATTATGTCTCTATCTCCCCCATACCTGCTAGTTTGCATGTCCTCATGAAAACTCTTATTAGCTCTTATTAGCAAAAAAATTGTTGCAAGATGAAAGAGGACTATCTGGAACTGGTGCATGTGGACTGAAGGATATAAATGAAGTATGTCGAAGCTGAGAGATTCCGAAAATATCCTGCAAAAAGTACCCTAAAAAAAGATTTAAATTTCTATACTGTTGGTACAAGAACCTACTGGTTTCTTTACCAGTAGTACCGGAACAAAAAAATCTAAAAGAACTTAAACCAATACTGTTATTATGAGATAAGAAACATACATTGATGTCATGCTTAAAGAAACAACCAAAACTTAAAATTTATTCATGCTTACAAATTTGGAAAATGAATTTATTTTAAAACATTACAAGCATAAAGGAAATTCTCAAATTATTTATTACATATGATTTCATCAATCATTACCAGTTGTATGCTCAAGAAACCATGTAAATTATGATGGGGGATTTTCCCTCTTTTCCTTAAACAAGAGAACATGAGGAGATAAGTGGTCTTTAATAAATGAGAAACTGATAGGAAACCAATCATTCCTGTTTGATTTTTCAGAAAATTTCTGTCATTCAAGTGATATTGATAAAGTTCGTATTTGAGTTTATTAGACTCCCACACTTATGGGTCCCACCTCTAGGACAATGACATCCTGGGTATGAATGACAGGGTCTTAAGACCATCTTACTAACATTATCAAATGACAATTAGATGAGGTTCATTAACCTTTTGTTCAACCATGCATGCTTCTTCTTAAGGATTTACACAAGTATGTTGTTCATATAGACAAATATAGATTAGTCATAATGAAAGACATCAAAATTAGAACCCATTTCCAAAAAGACTGTTTAGTACTCCGATGGGGTAATTTTGACATCTAATAAATATCCTTCCCAGGAAGAATGCCCCATTGCCCACGAGCATGTTCAATACCCTGATGGGTTTGCCTAGTTATACTATAGGCTGGCACCCGCTGCCAGCATACCTGTTCAATATACCAACGGGTTAGCCTCTTAAACCCATTTTCCATCAAAGGCTCTTGTCCCAATATTTACCCTTAAGATAAAATTTATATATTGCATTCGCATGTGTGAATGGGAAAGCATCTATGCAAACCTTTTTAAAGGATGGAATGGTATTGATTTGGAAAATATTTTATAGATTGCCCATAAGGATTGTTCGTACGAAAAATAGACTTATGTATCGAGATTAGTTGAAATACATATCATGGTCAAACTTACTTAATGTGTGGTGGATGAGGCCATGAGAGAATGACCTAAAGGTGCCTCTAGTCCCCAAGTTCATCTTCTCCATATAAGATTGTGTTCCCTCACAAGTAGAAGTTTCCTTCACTCTCCTGCTACTATTTGATAAGAATGCTTGAATAACAAGTTCTGATATGAAACTAGGATGTACAAGTTACCTATCGGCATCATTATGCAGACCTTAAAGATTTTGTAAATCCCCATAATATTTTAAAGATTAGGATTATGAGCAACTGTTATTATTAATAGTCATAAATCTATATGTAATAATAAGAAGAAATATCTTAAGTTGTTTTGGTTTTTTTATGTTAGATCACCAATATTATCTTCATCTCATTTCATTTATTTGAAAAGAAACACGAAATATGTTTCATTTATTTAGAACTAGGTTAAATAACATGCAACTTTTACTCTATCCTACCTAAGAACAAGAAATTATATTTCACGTGTAAGAATATTTCCAATGTAACCATGTGCATAACATGTGTAGAAACACATT